>JBAMJV010005470.1:15000-24317 GCA_037951105.1 Echinarachnius parma
GCCTCTTTCGATTATCTTTCGCAACCTACTACCCAGGGAGCAAACACCCCTTTTTTAAGGATATCATACATGGAATGTTATAAAAGGTTGTTCACCAGAAATGTCTTCTAGGACCTTCTAGGATCACAACCTAGGTGGACAACCTCGCGATCTAGCTACTGGAAGTTCACAAAACGCGTACAACTGATTTAACCTATAATGTACTTTAATAGCGCCTTAAATCCTTAGGGTTCATGAAGGTTTGTCTGTGCTATTTAAAAAATTACACTACAAAGCATTATGATATCATCACATCGCTTCAGATTTGTATTCTGTAGAGTCGTGTGCATCTTTTGATACCAAATTTGACTGCATAATATCTTCGGTTAGTGTGTCACGTGTCATTTTAAGTTACGTGTTATACAAACGACTTGAAATTGCACGTTCAGTTATATACAAAAACGCATTGAAATGCTCAAGATATTTAGAACGTTACACATTTTGTATTTGAAGTTCTTCAAATGGCATTCAATTTAATTTGTTTAAGTTTTTGAAATGATATAAACAAAAACAATAGAATAATAAAACACGTAAACAATTGAAAACAATAAAATACATAAGAATATGAGTTCCTTATAGTGTATTGTTGGTATCTGATTTTACTAAATCATTATAATAGAGGTAAAATAGGCTTGATAATGAAATGTACATATTGTAGAATGAGGACATATATATTGATTATAGAGTACAGGTATACAATAGACCTTAATCAAGAATATAATACAATATGAACCATTTAATAAAGTGATTTTCTTACTAATAACAGTTTAATGATCATGTATCTGACAAAAATGCACTTATATACAAGTCATGTACAATGTACTTGTATGTATGTGTGTTACGTATTTTGCCAATATTAACATGGAACTAATACAGAAGTCAGCAATGAGTGTAAATATTTTGTAGAAGTAGCCTGTAGGGAAAGATAAAGGAAAATAAATGAAGCGGCAAAGGCAGTAGCGCTTACCTCAACTCTCAGTCAAATTATTGTTAATTTGTTAAGTAGGAAGATTATTTTTATTCATGTACACGATAATACAATCAAGCACAGTAATGGGCATGGACAAAAACAATCATGCATACTACTCATTGATGGTGACCTAACCTCCCATGGAGAAGCATTACATGTTCTATATTGGGGAAAGATCCTCAAGAGGGATCACTATAAACAGCTTGTATATGGCACCTTGTCAATAATTTGAATCCTCGAACTGGTCGGGTTGATGGTTTTAACAAATATGGTTATATCAGGTGACTGTACAATGTCTCCAGGACTCATTAACTATTAAATTGTTCACCCAAACACTGTTCTCACTGAGGAAGCTCAGGGCAGTTCCTGTGTTAGCTGTCAACTGCACAACATCTGTGGTTCAAGAACTACATGACTGTATGTACTACCATTTGTGATCGTAGACTTATAACATGTTATTGAGCACATCATTGATACTCCTTAGCGAATGAAATACTTTTCAGAAATGTGTATGATCTTAAATGACGTTTAGTTCTAGAGGGGTATCATTCATAAAAATGCTTAAGTTTACATCAGCATAATCCACAAGTATAGTATAGGTTATTTGTGAAAATATATGATATATTGGCATCTGACAATAACTGGTTTCTTTATATGATTATGTAGCCTCATGATTGTGGTATGATTGATCACTTTGCAGTTTTCCCCTATTTAAAATTCTTCATCATGCTTTATAACGATTCTACCCCTTCATTTAGCACAATTTTGGAATATGAATAGACTTATACTTGCACTAGTAAGCTGTCATTTCTTTCCTGCTTGTGGTACTGTCAGTGTCATGTGTAAAAAGTGCATTGACATGTTCTTGCTGTTGTTTGGATTAATTTTGTTGGCCTTCTTTTTCTTGCATCAGTTGAAAAAGACTCATTCCAAAGACATGTCAGCTTTCATACCTCGTTATTTTGACTTTGTATTTAGCAATCTTTCCAAACGATGTTGATGTACCTTCGTACCCCCAGCCCCCTATTAGGTAACGAGTGCAGCTTTGTAATGACATATGAGACAATGCATAACCACACAATCACTTTGTTTGGAATAGTAACATGATTGTTTGGTTATTTTATGTATTTTTAATGAAAATTGTGAAAAATAGTATGAAAACAGTTCCAAGGGCCTAAACAGATTATAAAGATTTTGCTTGTAATAAATAGCTATGATTGTATATTCGTGGACTTGGTGTGAAAGGTTAGAAGGGCACAAGCTTTCCACATATGAGGTCCCGAGTTCAGAATCAGAGAGTGCCCGGAAGGATGGAACGTGATTCATTAGCACTGTATTCATATACAATGTGTCAGGCTGGAAGACTCCCATGTGAGTTAGAAATGTGCACTATTGTGTGCTGGATTGATTGCAGTATGTATCCAATGACTGGGGATAAACATAATGACGCACCACGATCGTCATACATTGATACGCTCTCTAAATCATAACATCCATTTTATCATTATAATTATTACATGTAATTATTCTTATGTATTTCTTTGTTTCAAATTCTTTTATTTTGTATTGTTTTATCCTTTGTTTTGCTAGTTTACTGTTTTTTCATCTTACTAAATGTCATCGAACATGTATAAGATTTTACAGCTAAATATTTGTGTTATTCTATAATCTGCAACATTTCCACATTATATTTGTCAATAGGCGTATGTGAAATTTCACATTCTATATCTGACACGTGACATATAAAAGGCACGTGATAAAAAACAATAGAAGTAAAAAGGAAAAATTTGGTATCAAAAGATGCACAACTATCTGTGAAAGACATATTCGAAGCAATTGGATGATAGCAGCATGCGTTTGGGTGTAATCGTGAAAATACCAGAGTAGGATGTTCATGAACCCTAAGGATTTAAGGCGCTTTTAACGTACATTAGGGGTAAAATCCTTAATATGTGTTTTCTGGCCTTCCAGTAGCTAGTTCGCGAGGTTGTCCACCTAGGTTGTGCTTCTACGAGGTCCTAGAAGACAATTCTGGACCCAAACCTTTTATAACATTCCATGTATGAAAAACCCCCTTTGCTCCCTGGGTATACATCGTAAACCTTGCACCAAGTCATTGAGATTCGACAGAGCGTGCTAATGTATTGTCATAGTCGTTGGTCTAGAATCAAACCGAAGAACGTTCGACAGTGCATTGAAATATCTATACTACGCACAGTCATATTACACGCACTGCAGCTAGCGTACGGATTTTCTACTACAAGCTATATCTGTCGTATATCACGCCTAGAGGCTAAAGGCGTCAGTTCAAACAAGTATAATGCTCTCGGATTTATAAAGTGGTATTTTACAAAACAGGAATAGTATCATTTTTAATTCTCCTTTGCCATGTTGGATACGTGTGTTACAATATCAGAAAGGATATATTACACGGACTGACACTGAAGACATAGTGGTATAACAACGCAAGTATCAGCGGGTAAGAAATCGGGAACCACTGAGTATAAGTCGTAGTATACTATTAGTAAAGAGTGCAGTGTGACTGTATTATGTTTGTGGTGGTATAATCAGCAAAGAATATATGCTATAATCATATACTACACAATTATGTTGCAAAGCTATCACCCATTCTTAGGTATATGTAGGATTTCGATTTCCACTAACCAACACGATCATTATAGCCTATAGTATTAATTTATATTATAATTGTACTTCGAATTTCGAAACTCGAAAGGGAGAATAAGGTCACGAACAGATGTATGTGTGGTATAATATACTTCATAAATAAAGAACTATACATCTATAACAATATCCAGTACGTACGCTATATTATATATTTCCCCTGCAGGAGAGATGGATAGTGTACATTCATGGTATTGATTGTACGGAACTATATAGTATTTGGTACAATGGATTTCTTAGTAAACTCTAGCTCCTCAGTATATGGCTATATTATTATAGTACAAATATAATCATGATAATTGCTACATGTATGCCGTTTGTTTCGTAGTCTGTATTGTAATGTGTATGGTTGTATAATGGTTAGTTATATATGAACCACAGTATGTCTTTCAATTATATAGGCTGTAGCACCCTTATATACATTGTAAGACCCTTATAAGACCAAAAGGCCAATGAAATGCAATTAAATTTAATGGTATTGTTGCAGTGATTTCCTATTTCCTCAGAGATTTCCGTATTATCCAGCGCCCAATATTTATATATTTATTTCTGATTTCCTTATAATAATTGTTTATGTGATGACATTCTGCCTGGTCTATAATGATCGACAATATTTGTGTGGGAAAAAATAATGGTGTTGTTTATTTATGCAACCAAGTCGTGGGCATGTCTTTAATAGTAGAGAGTGCCTCATAAACAAATTTATGTATTATCCAATGATAATGAATAATCACAATGTTGGTGTTAAAGGGATAGTTGAGTTCTGGTAAGGAGAGTACAGTTTTGGTGAAACTAAATTTTAGTAACCAAAACCTGCATCATTACATTACAAACTAATAGTTATAACTAGAAAGGAACACAAAATTACAAATAACGTAGTAAAGATCATGTTATCATTCAAAAAGAGCCGTTAAAACGTAAGAGGGCGCTCTCTAAACACTCATCGGTTTCAACCATTTTGAATAAAATATTGTGCATGTTTTGTTTTGTTGAAATAGTGATTAGATAGAGAAATAACCAACAACTATTTAAATACCTATTTTGTAACTTTGTGAAAAGAGGAAGCATTTTTTTGAATTTTTAACGGCTGGTTCAAAATTCTCTAATAAACCTGGGGCCCCAGCTTTATTACAAATTGTTATATTTATGGATATTTCAGCCGTCTCTGAACCGATTTTGATCAAACAAAGATGATTTTATTATTTAAATATTATGCTCTTTCAAATTTTACACTCAGTTTTTCATTACCTCACAAAAAAAAAAGTAGTCTAGCGCCTTCTCTACCAAAACTCAACTATCCCTTTAATGAGGGTGATATGATGATGATGATGCCTGGTTGGTGGCACGGTGATGATGATGATGATGATGATGATGATGATGATGATGATGATTTGTATATGTTGATATTGCCATAATGGTTATACTAGTCTTATGGTAAAATATGAAGTATAGGAAAATAATGAAAATAATGTAATATTAAATTTGTCCTGTGCATGATAATGACAATTCTAGTAGGCTATATGGTGATGATAGAGTAGCAACAGAGCAGCAATGCAGAAATTTAGTAACTTTGTTGACATGTGTAAAATCTGAAGATGGGTTGATACAAATTGTATTTCTGTGATCTGATATGTCCACTGGTGTGAACATTCCATTTTAAATTAACGGCATTTGATCTGGGTAATCAGCGAAAACATGACGTGATATTTGTAAACTCATTGCACTTACATGTGTACACAGCTGGAAGTCTCCATTGGAGACTTTCAAATCTGGAGACTTTAAATGTCTTTATTACGGAAAGGGAAATTTAGATGTATATTAACCAAAACCGGTTCCATGCTTCTATCGGCAATACACGAATACCTCAAGTTGTGTGAGAACCGCTAGACTTCTAGGTATGTTTGTGAATTTTGACAATGTTTTATATAGATCTATACACTGTGTCCCAGAAAAAACGAAACCGGGTTTCATGGCAGAAATTTTCTGTCATAATGAATAACTTAATTGATGATATATATATGGCTGGAAAGCTCTGTGTCTCTTCTTTCATTTGATGTGCAACTTATGGCACATACTTCAAGCATGACTGAATTAGAACAATGGAAAGTGGTGTTACCAATATTCAATTTGCACGCATAAATTTGAAGTTTGGGTGAGTTTTAAGAGTTGTAAACGTACTTATTTTTTAAAAGGACAAACACCACATAAAAGTTCATATTTTTATCTTTTACATGACACCTCATGCTAAAAAAATTAATGATTTATGCCAGAGAACGAGTACAATGAAAACATGCCTGATTTCTGCCCGAATGAGTGAAAGTTGAGTAAGAAGTCGCTCGGCTTTCCTGACTAGCAGCTGACAATGGACGTTGATGCATGAGTGAATTTAGCCTTTAACAAGGCTTCGTGTCTCAAGCAAGCAATGGCTGCGCTGCATGCAAGATCAGGAACGACTGAACGCCTGATGGAGGCTATCTGGCAAAATGATGAATTCACGTGCGATCCCCTCGCCTTTACGCTTCTACTGGCTCATGAATATGCATAAGCTTGATTTAATGAATCATGCATAGTTTTGTGATAATTTGAGCACACGTCTTTCTGTACAGTCAAACGTCTCTTTGCCTCTCCCATTTAAATATGAACTACGTGTACGTCGGCATACTCGCCCAGTACATAGCATTGTATACACAAACACATCCCTGTGTAGGCTGTGTGTGTATGTGTGTGTTTCTGTGTGTGACCTCGGGACGTGTGCGTGTATGTGTGTGTGTTGCTTTGCATCGGACCTTTGTATTGCTTCAGCGTGCAGCGTCGGTTCACTGTGGTATAGTTTGTGTCTTGCGTTGGGGAATGATGCATACGTGATAACCCGGCTTCCTGATTGGGCGCAACTCATAGGTAGAGGAATTCAATACTTAACAAAAGAAGTTCATCGGAGAGCAATCCATTTGCGAAAAGACTGTCTCGCCAAGAGAGTGTGCATTGTAGTCGCGCTGTCCAGTCGTTCCTTGCATTCAACTCAGTTCAGACGAGACAGGCTTGTCAAAAGACTAGAGTGAATTTAGACAAACATGGGGATCAGGAAACAGGCTAGATCAGGAAAGTTACTCATTTGGGCTGGAATCAAGCATGTTTTCATTGTATTCGTTCTCTGGCATATATAATTTATTTTTTAATCATGAGGTATCATATAAAAGATAAAATTATGAATTTTCATGCGGTGTCTGTCCTTTTTCAAAATAAGTACGTTTACTACTCTTAAAACTCTCCCCAAAACCTCACCCAAACTTGCAATTTCTGCGCGCAAATTGAATTTTGGTAACACCACTTTCTATCGTTCTAATTCAGTCATGCGTGAATCATGTGCCATAAGTTGTATATCAAATAAAAGAAGAGACACGTAGCTTTTCCGACATATATATATCATCAAGGAAATTATTCATTATAACATAAAATTTCTGCCATGAAACCCGGTTTCGTTTTTTTCTGGGACACGGTGTATACCTTTAATACACAGATTATACAAGGCTCAAATCAAAGTTCTGTTATCATGGTTGCCCTGTTGCTTTGTTGGGCAAGTCAAATCAAAGAACTCTCACATGTTCGCAATCAAACGGTTTAAAAACTTCTGGTAGCCCAATTGGTCAAGTAAATTTAAAAGTTATCATTAATTATGTTACATGTATAATGGCCCTGGTCGACGGGCCAGTAACGTGCTAATTCAATTGCTCATATATTTTCATCATAGAGATCCAAATTAAAAATCACTCACACCAGCAACTTCAGCAAGGGATCAACACCCATTCCCCTTTCAACACAACCCTGTAGTCGTAAGCGATATCATTTCGTCTGGCTCAACACGAGATTGATATTGGGTGACATTTGATGTTGTGATTAATGGGAACTGTCACTCAAATGTATTAAGGATAGATGGAAGCAAAGAATGGGCGTACGGACACATTTTTGTTTGGGGGGGGGGGGGGGGGGGGGGAGAGGTGGGGGGGGGGGGGGGTGGAGGGGTGAGGTATGTTGTCTGAAAATTACCCCCCCCCCCTTTTTGTTTTGTTTAGATGTCATGCAAAACAAAAGCGATCCATGCCAATAAATTCCGCTTAGCTTTCCGAAAACGCAAGTATTTTGCCCGAATATATGACACGATTTTCCCGGAAAAAAGTTTTGCTCGAAGTCAAAGACGAATAAAATGATTTGTGACACTAATTTTACCCCCTCCATGTCGTGTTAGCCTTACAACGTGAACTAATGATTAGACTCATCTGATTGTGAGATTGGTGGATCAAAGATTGGTGGATCAAGTTTACCTAGTACACTTATACTATGAAATAGTCTTATTTCATTATGGTCGTTATATGGATGAACTGGATTTAATGATTTAGTTATTTACATGTAATAATCTCAAATACCAATACAAACGTGAAGAGTTTACAAGAGTGATGTGATTATTCTCATTAACTTCGATTGAAAGTTACAATTAATTGGAAGTCAGACAATTTGCGCGTTTCAACCAATCAGATTTGCGCATTTAGAACACATGATCTGATTTACATTTAATTGTAACTTACAATCAAATGTATCTCTAATTCTATTTCTGCAACGGGGCCCAAATGTATGCGCACATTTGCAGAAGTATGAGGTCAAAGCCTTTCTCTCATTCGGTCGTATCATATACCTCGTATCATCTCTTGTCCTCAGACTCCTCCTAACCCCAATCCTTTCATCCTCCCTGCTTCTCACATGCTAGCTGACATTTCAAACACCTCACTCAAAGGTTATCTCAGTCGTGACTCGAGCCAATTTGACAATTATTTTCTCATTAATAATAAAGAAGTCTTCTAATGCGCCAATTCCACCTTTTTCAAGGTGCTCAGGGCGCATGAAAAAAAAACATGAACATTTGAACATAAGTATGAACAACTTTGATACATAACCATATATAAAAACACAAAATGAAACTACTGGAAATTACTGAAATGCAACTTGGAAGAGGTGAGTTTTCAGACTGATCTTAAAAGATTCTAAGGACGTAATGTTTCTAATTTGTTGGGGAAGCTCATTCTTAAAGGGATCTAGTAACTTTGTTGACATTTGAAAAAAGTGATAATTGGTTGATGCAATGTATATTGTTGTTATGTCATATGTCCACAGGGTATTGTGTGAAAATTTCAAGTCAAATGGACATTGTATGACCAAGTAATGAGCGAAAATGCAAAGTGATATTCAGTAACTCACTGCACTCACTTTGTACACGGAAGAAAAACTCGCCCGGAGTTTTTCTTATCTGAATACTTCAATCATACATATCTTTGTAACGAAAGGGAAATTTGAAAAACCGAAACCTGTCCGTGATTTTATTGTAAATACGAATACAACAAGGTGTAAGGGAACCGCTAGAATACAAATTTTATTTTGAGGATTTGGACAATGTTACTTTAAGTGAAGGACCCGCATCCGCATGTGCGACAGCGCTGTCCCCCCATGATTTTTTGCTTGGTGGGATAGAAAGTAACCCAGACTGAGAGGATCGGAGAGGTCGTGTAGGCTTGTATTGTTTTATCAAAGAAGCATTGTATATAGCTAGGGGCGGAACCATGTATACAGTGAAAAGTGA
>JBAMJV010005471.1:0-202500 GCA_037951105.1 Echinarachnius parma
CTTGCTTCCCTATTCAAGAAGAGTTCCAAATATTTGTAGCTATAACAACAATAAAAAAAAACATATTCACTTGGAAAAGTAATATTTTGAGGGAACATTTTGTTTACCTGAAAATGTTGAGAGTAAATGCTGACCAGTGTGGAAAGAGAAACCCTGTGCATAATACAAAATACGGGAAAAATGCTGGTATACTTGATGATCAATATTATATCAGGGTTCAAATTAATCTGAATTCAGGGTAGCAAAAATGTACCCAGAAATTAACCTCTAAATTGAGTATCTTGGAAAATTATGTCCCCCATACTCCCGGGGGGGGGGGGGGGGGGTCTGTCCTCATAGAAAAGGGGGTATCATGCGTGACCAATGACTTGCCAAAAGCACCCTAAACGAGTATTTGCGTGGTGCAAAAAATACACCCTAAGTAAGTATGATTATCGGTAATTTGATACCCTAAGCAAGTAATCAATTTTGTGTAAACCCCTAAGCAAGTATTTTTGATACCCTAAGCACAAGTAATCGATTTTGTGTAAACCCCTAAGCAAGTCATAACTATATTTGATACCCTAAGCAAGTAATCTTTTTTTTGTAAACCCCTATTAAAAGCAAGTTATAACTATTATTGATACCCTAAGCAAGAAAGCTGAGTTTTTGAGACCCTAAACGAGTAATTCATCAGCCTAAAATAGATACCCTATTTCCTGATTTTGAGACCCTATTCGAGATACTCGAGTATCTCGCCTGATCGTAAAAAAACACCCTAATTACTTGTTTTCTTGGTCACGCATGATACCCCCCTTTCAATGAGGACAGACCCACCCCCCCCCCCCCCCCCCCCCCCCCCCCCCGGGCCCATACTGCACTTTATAGGGTATATAATTAAATTATGCCTTTAGCATAGCCAAAATAACACGGCCTGATTAGGGTTGAGGCAACTTAAAGGTGTCTAAGTTGTGAATATAAAAAGGGCTTAAATTGGCCCGGCAAACAAAATGAATAACCTTTTCATAAAGTTGAGATTTGGGAAAGAGAGTACAGTTTTGGTCAAAATGAATTTTAGTAACCAAAACCTGCACCATCACATTACAAACTTAATAGTTATAACTCCACTATGCTCGAAATGTTAAAACTCAAGAGGGTGCTCTCTAAAAATGTATTGGTTTCAGACTTTCAAGCATTTTTAATCAAAAATTGTGCATGTGATGTTTCAATGTTAAAATAATTATTTAATAGAGAAATCATCAACAACATTTTAAAACATCTGTACATTTTGAAAAGTGTAGGCATTTTTTTTTCAATGGCTGGTTCATTCAGCCGTCTCTAAACCGATTTTGATTAAATAAAGTTTATTCTGTCATTAAAATTGTATATTTGACAATCAGTTTTTAAAATGAAATCGGCAGAAACGATCCTGATCAGGCATGATCGGATCGGGATCGTATGCCGATCCGATGATCGGTTACAGCACTACTTTCAAGGCCTCTTTGACATTATTATTGTCATTTTCACTGTCAGCATTCAATGCCGACAGTGAAAATGACAATAATAATGTCAAAGAGGCCATGAAAGCGCTAGATTTGTCGATCAAGGGGGGGGGTGGGGGGGGGGGGGAGGGGCAAAGGGCCTCCTCCTTCCTCTTTTATCAAAAAGGCAGGACACTAAACATGTGTTGTTGTTGTTTTTGGCCTAACAACTAAACAATAAGAGATAACCATTTTTTAAATTTTGGCATTGCGAAATTGAAGTCAATGACAATGTGCAATGTTTTACTTTTACTATTAATTATGTTAATTTTAAAATGTAGCCTTTAAAGTTGTATTATTTCTTTAATTAAAGGCTAGCCTATATTGTTTACCCGTTGTTTCACTTTCACAACTTTCCACGTCATCTAAACTATTAAGTCTAACATCTTTCAAGTCCAATTCAATCGTACCTGAGCTGATTATGAGTTCAACTCAAGACAGTTCAGTTTGCATGCATGGACTGTTTCACCCCCTGCAATAGATCGACAAATCTATCGCTTTCATGGCCTTTTTTACATTATTATTGTTATTTTCACTGTCGGCATTAGAATGCCGACAGTGAAAATAACAATAATAATGTAAAAAAGGCCATGAAAGCGATAGATTTGTCGATCTACCCCTGCAACTGCAAGTCAAGGGGCTTACTACTACTGTAGTATGGAAAAGTGTTTGTTAATTCTCACCCCAGAAATCTCTTATGAATTTGTTGAAGAGATTCTGTCGTTCCATTGCAGATGCCACTTGTCAGGCATTCCAAGACTTCATGATATTCTGCCAGTCTCATTTTCGACTAAGAATTGACGATTTATCCACAGCCGTAAATAAAGATGAATGTCACTTGATGCAAGATCGAGACGGTGTAAAATAAATTCCGCCGGCAGCTCAGCTACCTAGTACTACCCCGTTGGTGCGGCGGCCCCGCCAGTGCGTGCAGTGTAAATTAAATTCAGTTCCTCCTGCCAATTTACTGCACCCACTATCTCCAGAGAGTCCCCGCCCGATAGCTCAGGCGACACGGTTCCTTGAGGCTTGCTCGCTTGCGAACGTCTCTATAATACTTTTAAAACTTTCTCAGTACCGCGAAAAGGCTCGAGCGGGTATTTTGGTTAATACATGGAAAAAGAATGAGATATTTCTACAAAAAAAAATTGTATTCAAACAATATTTTTGTGTGTATGCAAACGAAATTATTTTTTTGATTTTTTGGCGATTGTTTTATGCAAATAATTTACAATTTCGACCAGTTTGGAAAAAAAATCACTATTATGTTAACTGCAAAGTTGGCAACTGATCAAGATTTTTGCTCGCGGATAATTCAATTTCTAATTCTCACGCCGAGTTAAAAACAAAAAGAGGACTTATTTTCGTCGCTGGAAATACAATCAAGGCATGCGTAATAATTCCAATGAGTCCATAGATATTCAACCTGCTTTAATGGTAAGTGATAAAATGTATTTAACAATGACAATATGTTTTCTAAAGTAGTAATTTAAACATTTAAACAGTGTCGTGTAGCGATTTTGTAGGAATGAAACGTTACGGAATTCGGATATGGTGTGATGGAATTCGAATACGAAAACAGCCTTTATCATTTTAACTTATTCTGCTTGTTAAGTCTGCCTTCTTAAATTGTTCTCTGTAATTAAATTTCCTCTGTATATCTCCAATGGATATATCTTATAAATTCTGCAAAATCTGCAAAGTAGCAGATGAAATGTAGCCAAAGCAAAGCCAAAGGCAAAGCGCCCTAGGGCTCCTAGGGCTAGGCTAGGCTTAACTTAAAGCCGCTTAATTAAGGCAAAGGCAAAGCCCAAAGTCAAAGAAAACGTTAGGAAGACACATTTTCAATGATAATGTCCAAAAATGAATGAAAATGTGTCTTCCTAACGTTATCTTTGGCTACAAGTTAAAGGGGTAGTTTAGTTTGGTAAGGCTGAACTTTAGTAGCCAAAACCGGCACGGTAACATTATAAACTAATACCTAGTTACTTAGTTATAGTTATAACTCCACCTAACTCAAGTGAAGGCTACCGCGGAGCGGTAGCGTTCGAATTTTACACCGGGCCGAGATACACTAAACACCAACGCGTTGAGGGCGTATACACTTGCGTGTTTACCGCCCTCAACGTTCGTTGTTAACCACTGAATCTGACCTATAGTAGGGGAGAACGACCGAATACTGCAATCACGCATTTGTATCTGCTAACACGCAAAACTTTGCTACAAAAAACCTAGTGTTGAATTCATATTTTTCAATATTTTACCATGAAATTTGGTATCCTCTTGAAGCTTAATCCTTCCTTGATCTGGATATAGCATTAGTTGTTCCTAAATCGATGTTTTAACACCGAAAAAACAATCTGAATGCGCAGTGAGTTAGGAGACTTCGCGGTAGTCGCGGTAGCGACTGCACTTGAAAACTTCATTTTGCTACCACAGTGCATACATTTTCCCAACTTCCATATGCCAGAGTAGGGGTTCGTAAACTCCCTCTACGTTGAATTTGAGGCCATTGTCATGTAGAGCAGAATCTGATCTTTCGAATGACACCAAATTCGCCGGAATTTTTTGGAATTTTCACCTTGCAAATTGATTTTTTTGAAGGATTGTTTTGCTGACATTTTTGCATCGATTTTCGGCACAAAAATTCAACGAAAAATCGTTTAAAACTGGAGGAAGGAATCTGAAAAAGGTATGGAAAAGTAGTATTTTATGAAAGTGTGTTGATTTCTCTACACATTGAAATACATTACTATGGGAGTAGTAATAGCGCTAAGCTGCGATCATCCAATGTAAATAAATTGCCCACGTACTGATTTTGATATTTTTAGCCATGTTGAGGCATGCGTTTTCTATTTATAGCGTTGGGGCACGCGCAGAGCATAGTTACCGTCCATCGCCTGAAACTGGCAGAACCAAACTTTGTACCTTCTACCTCTAAAATTGGAATATCTCCACTAATATTGAAGCTAATAAGTTGATTTAAGCACCATTATTTTTCTCACTTTACAAGCTTTCCAATGATATTAAGTTTGTTAAGGTTCCTTCAATAAATCCAAAAGTCACCGAACTCCCTACCTATAGCCACTGAATCTGACCTATAGCCACTGAATCTGACCCATAGCCACTAATCTGACCTATAGCCACCATCCTAGGGTCAGGGGTCAGGGGTTAGGGTTAGGGTTAGGGTTAGGGTTATGGTAATATATATCCCAAAAATCCACTGCCGATCAAGCAAGCCGCTGTGGCGCAATGGATTAGGCCAGTGCCTATGAACCCAAGGTACGTGGGTTCGATCCTCACCTGCGTCGCATTTCATTTTTTTGTGTACACTCGTTGAATTGTACACTCGCAAGTGCATGTGCGATATTATACAAGTCGGAAATTCTGGCTATGCGCATGCGCGAGTTACAGAATGTGTAAGTTACAGAATGTGTATCTCGGCCCGGTGTCGAACTAGTAGCGTTCAAGGTCGGGCTCATAGTGCCCCCGAATTTATGCGCTAATGTGCACAATAAGTGTGCTTAAAATTATAGATATGATACGGTACTTACCACCGTGTAGATGATACATATGCAACTATGGGGTGGATCAGAATGATGATTTTTCGCTCCATTCCGCATCAAAATGAGTGATTTATGCACCTCCTCGACTTCTATCTGTGTTGTATCGCGACTTAGGAACGAGCGATGATCAGGCGAACGCGCGGGTACGGTCTCCATTCATGTACCGCGCCCGCCGAATAGATGGCAGATCTGACTCACGCGTTTAGTGGTACTACGGTCTACGGTAATCGATCGTTCAGAAGTCGCGATACAATACAGATAGAAGTCGATGATGTGCATAAATCACTCATTTTGATGCGGAATGGAGCGAAAAATCATCATTCTGATTTCTGATCCACCCCATAGTTGCATAACATATGTATCATCTACACGGTGGTAAGTACCGTATCATATCTATAATTTTAAGCACACTTATTGTGCACATTAGCGCATAAATTCGGGGGCACTATGAGCCCGACCTTGAACGCTACCGCTCCGCGGTAGCGTTCACTTGAGTTAAACTCCACCATGCTCGAAAGGTATACAAAATTACAAACGACTACGTAAAAAGCCTGGTATCATGCAAAAAGAGCCATTAAAACTAATGCTGTAACTGACTTTGATGATCGGATCGTTTGATCGGATCGGCAAAATTTGATCGATGAAAATCGGATCGGATCGGATCGGTAAAAAAAAAAAATATAAATAAATAAATAAATAAATCGTTTTTTTTTTCTTTGGAAAATGATCCCTAAAAACATATTTTGGGAATATAAATTAATACCAAAGCAACATATATCCATATTAATAAGCCCAAGGTAATCTTGTACGGGTATGCTTTCATTTCAAACTGATTACCTCTTCCTTTACAAAATTAATCACGCCGATTCTGAGCTTAGTCCCATGTGATCAATTTGGCGTAACCAGGGGACCACATCTACACTGTACAATGGTTCTGGGGGAACCATTTACCTTACACTAGTGCTAATCGCGGTCGAAGCAACTTTTACGTTTTTTCTCTCTCACATACCTTCTCTTTCTCACTTCTTTTGCGATTCAGCAATACATGAATGGATTGTGCCACTTTTTTATTATTTGTTATTATATAAATGCGAATACAATACGTTCTGCTATACTCACCAAATCTGCATTTTCAGCGGGAAAATGTTGCGAGTCCGGCTTCCTTCGGGAATTGGCAGGAAATGGCCGCGTACACACGCCACCTATGGCTGGCTATGGCATAACATATCGCGCGGTACGGTAGCTCTATATCGATATCATGTAAACATGAAAGTTCGTTTACTAGTCTTTTACAAAGCGTACTTGAATGTATGTTGGTAGCAGAGCGTGATGACAGGCTTCACATAATTACGGCGTTAATAGTCAACGTCTTGATGGAAGATCAACATCCGATCTCGAATGGTCAACACTCGAAGAGACCAGCGTCACGTAACTAACATCGCCAGGCAATGCATTGTCTCGCATGTACGTAATTGTGGCGTAGAGAGCGCACTCTGACTCGGACCAGAAAAATACTGAGTCGCCATTATAACACAGGAAGCATGCTAGAAAGAGGCTTGATACGTTGATGTATCTACGAAAATGGGCTAATTTCTACCTTTTTGCCAATATTTTCCCAAATTAAAGTGCCATCAGGAGTAAAATGGTGAGTTAATGCATTCAACATGTTTCTTAGAGTATGAATGTGAAGCATAATTTTCATGCTTTGGTTGTGTAAACTTAACATAATTTTCGGAAGATGTAGTGCATGGTTCCCTTACGTTCATACCACGTAAGTGAATGGCAATGAGTGTATGTGTGCATGGGACTAAGCTCAGAATCGGCGCGAAATTTTGTGAAAGGAGAGGTAATCAGTTTTAAATGAAAGCATAACCATACTAGATTACCTTGGGCTTATTCATATGGATATAATATGTTGCTTTGGTATTAATTTATATTCCCAAAATATGTTTTTTGGGAATCATTTTTCAAAGAAAAAAAAACGATAAAAAAAAATTTAAAAAAACGATTTTTTTTTTTTTTTTTTTTTTTTTTTTTTTTTTTTTTTTTTTTTTTTTTTTTTTTTCGATCCGATTTTTTTCCCGATTTTTTCTGCATGATCGGAAATCGGCAAAAATGATCCGATCAACCATGATCGGATCGGGATCGGCATGCCGATCCGATGATCGGTTACAGCATTAAAACACAAGAGGGCGCTTTTTAAATAGCCATTGGTTTCAACCATTTTTCATACAAAATTATGCATGTGATGTTTTATTGATATAATGATTAAATAGAGAGATCATCAACAACTATTTAAAAAACGTTTTTGAAAATTTTTGAAAAAGTGCAAGCATTTAAAAACAAAAATCTAAAAATCATCTAATTATTTGGGCCCCAAATAATTATAAGATCAAATATATTTATTGATATTTCAGCCGTTTGTGGGTCGATTTTGACCAAATAAAGTTTATTCTGCCATTAAAATTGCATGTTCTCTCAAATTTGACACTCAGTTTTTCATTACCTCGCAAAAAAAATTGTGATGTGCAGCGCCCTCTCTACCAAAACTAAACTACCCCTTTAAGTAGACGGAAGGTAGACACATACATGTATGATTTACAGTCATTTTTGGACTTTTCTTTTTAACCCATCATTCATCAAGGACGGAGTCCCACATATTTGTGGGTTGGTATTCCTAGTACACAAGTCTTCAGCAATGAGATCAAAAGTTATAATATATGAAGTATAAAAGGAGAAAGAGCATACCGTAAATCTCTGTGTATAAGACGCACTCGTGTATAAAACGCACCCCCAACTTTCAGTTTCACAGCAAAAAAACAAAACAAAAAAAAACCTGTATGTTTTTTTTAAGACCCTGCCTGAAGTGCTGTTGGAAAGCTTATACCACTGGTCTATAGGCATGACAATAGATTAATGTTGAATGTAGCATTAATCAACATCATTTTCTCACATAAAAATAGTGGTTAGTACACAAATTGCACATTTATTGAGCAGTAACACTGGTGCTCATAAATATTCATATTCATATTCATGAATATTCATGAGCACCAATACTCACTAAATATAATGCAATTTTATAAATTTACTAACAGTAACAACTATTTTTAATTATCAGCAAAATTTATAACCACTGGTTAGAAAATTGCATATTTAATTAGTACTGCTGCTTACGAATGAATGAATATTCATTAGCAGCAGTATTACTGCTCAATAAAGTTGCAATTTTTACATCTGTAACCAATATTTTTTGTGTGAGAAAAAGGTATATTTTGCTGAATGCTACAATTGACAGCAAGCTCTTGTCATTTTTTTTGTTGTTGCTGTACCTGAGTATAAGACGCACCCCCAACGTTGAAATTTTTCCGACGGAAAAAAAGTGTGTTTTATACATGGAGATTTACGGTAAATGTTTTTATTTTTAGTCGAGCCCTATTTTGTTACTCTACCGGCTTTAGTTATTTTTTAATGATTTTTATTATTTATAGTTATAATTATAGCGTAGATCGCTATAATTTAGGAAAATCCTTAAATTGGCAACACATTGTGATATTTTAAAAACTGATTTTGGCGCTTAAATTGTAATTACTAAATATTTCCACAGGTCTATTTTTATGTCAATAATATTAAAAGGTCAAACAAAATTAAGAGTTGCCAATTTATAGAGGAAAACAATGATAAATAGCTCTCGTCCTTGATGGGCATGTCATACCTTCCGCCACATCTACAATGTATTGTAAATGGTCTAGGTCCTGGTGCGCTGCCTTCCGCCATGTACTATCACTGTGTAGGCTTTCAAACTGCCTATTTGTCATAAATTCCCCCCCCCCCCCCCCCCCAAAAAAAAAAAAAAAATCAGATCCTGCTGTCTTGTGGACGATTCCAATTAAAAAACTGGAAAAAAAAAATCCACTTTTCCGAAGAAAAAAAAACACCTAGAACCGATGTGTGTCCAATATTTCCTAGTTAATAATACATGCACTAATATTATCGCCGTGCACCGTTGCATAACATGTAAACATGTTGTTGCCAAATTTGTATCAACCTCGCTCCTTTTTATTCAGGCAATATTAAACCTCTTTAAAATTACAATATAGCCAAACAAAAATTTAAAAAATATATTCCTTACGTGATCGGATTTTTATCATTTTAATTTAATATTATTTAGGTGCTACTTTCCAATTTTTAAAAGACAAATTTAACATTTTGTAAATTGGCACTTACGGTACCCACAATACAATCGATGTAAGATTGGTAAACGCATTTTCAAATACAACGATCTTTCTGATTGACTTTGGTCAATCCCGTAAATGTGAATGTGTATTTGAAAATGTGTATACTGTATACCAGTCTTTGTATATGTACCGTAAATGCCAATTTACAAAATGTAAAATTTGTCTTTTAAAAATTGGAAAACTGAATGGTCCCTTTAATAGATATTTGATGCAGCACAATGAGGAGGTCTCGGAGTCGGAGATCGTCGCGGGATAGTTCACAGGATTCTCCAGTGACTGACAATGAGAGGGACATACTGTGGGGAGACTCCCCACCGGCTCGCAGGATCTGCCTCTCAACAACGCCAGGTTTGTCATACAAAAAAAAACAAAAAAACAATTTGCAGGGCTTTTCTTTCAGGTGGTCAAAATGACTTATCACTCCCACTCCCAATGACTCCTACCATAGACTTGTGTGTTGTAGATCCTTATCCACTGGTGGCCAAGACAGATAATCAGGCCCCTGATTGGGCCACTGGCTAATCTAATACAACCTTTTACAAAATATTACTGGCCCCAGGCTAGGCCAGAGCAAGTGTCAAGTCCTGGTTGGAAAAAAATGGCATGTTAAAATAATTTACACTCAATAGTACAAGATCTATTAGTCTAGATATCCAATATATATTGCACAATTTGAGAAAGGTCTGTATGTGCAAATCAAATAAGTCCAGATAGTGTATGCACAACATTTTGCAACATAACTCCATGTAGTACAAATACAATTCTTATAAATTTATTTATTTCTTGGTAACAAATCTTAGTTTTCTATGAAAAGTTCCATCAAATGTGATCTCTTTATCTTTTTCCAGGGAAGCGATTGACCAGATCACATGCTGCTGAACAAGACCTGACTGATCTCTTTGAATGTGTGCATCCCAAGGTTTGTTTGTTTTACCATCATCGACAAAACTCTACCCTTAAGGCTTAAGCCCAATCACTCACTTCACCATCCAATTCTGATCTGACCAACAAGCTTTCACACTTCTCTTGTACCTTGTTGTTTGGGTTATGGTAACAGAATAATGAAATGTGTTTTGATTTGTTCAAATGTCTCCCTAATTATGGAGATATTTAAGATTGAATCCATGGAATGATCAGGATATCTAATCAGACTTTGATTTCCTCTGTTTTCATGTGGTCAAAGTAAAAAATTCTTTTTCTATGAAAATCTCACATATCATTCTCAAGAATCTTACGATGAAATTGGTATATGATTGAAGTCTCAAATATAATTTTTGGAGAAAAAATGTAAAGTTAATGGATCATTTTCATTGTTGGTCAGATCGGATTGTGTAATGTGCGGTGGACTTTAAATCATGCATTGATCTGCCACCTACTTTTGACATTTCAATTGTAAAACCTAATAAATGTTCAATAAAAAATCATGTCAATTTGTTCAACACTTCTATAAAAAGAGGATCCAGAAAGTGAGAATAATTATTATTTTTAATCTTTCTATACTTTGATGCTAACCCATATTTAATGCAGTATAGATGTTTAGTATTCAAGAAAACTTCATAGTTTGAACTTATTTTATTTTAAGATAATTTCAGAATACTCCCTTCCTCATTCATCATTAATTAACCCAGTCCACATCCTGGAGCCACCTGTCTATGCACCAACTTTACCTCACAAACAAGCTGCAACTCTTGTCCATATGCCTATTAAACTTCTATTCTTTTACAAGGAAAAATAAATTATACAAAACAACTTTCTTATAAAAAAGGAACATGCTACCCAGGAGCTAATCTAACAAATTAAAAACCTAAAATACTACTAAGTACTAATAATGCCAAAACTTACAGTTCTATGTTTTTCAAAATTCTCCAGAATAGTGTGAACTGATATATGCATCTGAAATAAGATAAGAAATAAGATTTAAATATCAAGAGGAAAGTATGCTTATATACATGTATTTTATAATCAATTTAAAGAATGGTTTTTTGGACTTTTGTTAACCAGGAGAACAAAGAATCGAGCACACCTCCCCTGCTTGGGTTGTGGATGAGGAATAGAGACGAAGCTGGATCTGGGAAGAAGAAGCACAAGTCGTCAAGGTAATCATTCCACATAATCTCATGCTAGAAAAACAAATCCCAAGTGGCCTAGTCGGGCAAGTAAATTGAAGACTTTTTTAAAGACCCAAATAGATATTGGGAAGAATATTGGCAAAAGAAGGACACTATATTTATTTCATATGATAATTAATTCTAGTCATAACTCTACTGGAACTGTGTGTACAATGCATTTAAAGGTATGGTGACAAGAAAACTGCCTCAAAATTGGGTTTTACTGTATCTAAGGTAGATTTTCATGAAGATTACTAATACAAACATATTTTCCTCGTGGGAAAACCCGGTAAAATAAAAAAATCAACTTGTAAATTCTCTTTCGGAACCCCCGTAAAAAAACTGAGTCCCGGGCGAACAAAAAATGACGTCATCTTTGTGACGTCACCGGCAGGCAATCGCAGTTTAGCTCGGTCATAGACGTACACGCTGAGTACAATACTCACGTTGACACAGAGATATTATTTCCATTTGTTTCAATATTTGCAAACATTTGTTCAGGTTTATATCATGGGACGATATACACTCAGATGTGTAGCTGCATCCTGCTACAATTCATTTCTTAGCAATTCTTAAGCATTTTCAGTAAAACCTCAATTTACAAGCAAAAACGAGTTTGTTTTACAAGCAAGTCATAGGCTCTGCATGTAAACAATGCACATTCCTCCGCGTTGCGGTCTGCAAGTGATGTCATGAATCGGGTGACACGTGCGCACATTTCCGCTCTGCTATAAATGACTTTTTTTAGGAGCATGGAACGCCGATGCGTAATAAAGCAAAAAAGTTGCATGAAATTTACCTTTTTTTCCCAACTTAAGGATTTCTTTGAAAAAAAGAGTGTGGTATATCAATAAAGGCACATATTTAAAGCTATAAACCTGAATCAAAGCCGGGATTGCACCCCTCCTTTAACACATTATGTATGGACTGTGACTCTTATTTATTTTGCTTAATTATCAAATTATTAATTGAAAACTCATAAATGCTGTGATCATTATGTTCATTATGTTTATTCTATCTTTTTTGTTGTCTTTTGCAGGTTAATAAGAAGAACAGCTGGAAGGAAGCTGTCAAGGATTGGTCTGGACAGTGACCTCAGAGCTCTGACAGAGTGGACCGGAAACCTGACAGCTGCCATTGAAGAATCTTCATCAAAGGCTACCGTTGATCATAATGTTGCTGCTGGCAATCAGAATCCAGGAGGTGGATTCCCGGGAATTGCTGAATCTGATGGTCTGGAGGACCTTTGGGAGGATGAAAGGGGTGAAAACAATGAAGAGCCAATGGATGTAGGACAGGAAGCTGACAAGTCCGAGAAACAACAGAACGACAGGAGAAAGAGCGCTGCCAATCAATCAATTACGGATGATCTCTGGGGGAATGATGATTGGTACGATGATGACTCGATTATCAGACTGGCAACTCAGTTAGAAAACGAAGCACTCTCCCAAGTTAGCACCGAGACTTACCACACCGCATCGGAGGATTCTCCTATGAATGATGTCATATCCCCTACTCAACAGGCGGGTGTCAATGTTGGAACAGCAAAACCTGTCCAGAGGACTCTGCAAAGTAAGGGTAGCATCTGCACTTCATCTGGAAAGGGACAAATGGTTGCTAAGTTTGAAACAAGGAGTAGAATGACTCCTCATTACTCTACAAATGGTTCTTCAAATCAGACGGCTAAACTCGGTCAGACGTTGACAACTCAAAGAACATTGCAGCATGCAGCTTCAACAAGTTCATACATCGGATCATCCGTAGCCATGCAAAAATCTGTATTTACATCTCAAAGGAACCTTCTTGGGTCAACCTCTGTGAGAAGCACAGGAAAGATGACAGCACCTAAGCTTGCCCAAAAGATGCAGCCGTCTAAATTTCACTCATCATACAGGACTTCTGCATCCTTATCTAATTCTAAACTCAGTGGAAAAGGTGATGCTTCAAACAACATGGGTGTTAATCCATCCCACAGAACATGGCAGAAGCCACCCAGAGTGACAAACATTGCCAAAAACCTGATGGCAACAAACCAGGTTCAGCAACACCCTTCAGCTCATACTATCAAGTCAAATAGAGATAACACAGTTAGGGTACCTCCCATTGTAAGTGCGACTGTTAATACCAAGACATCACCAACTCAAGGGCAGGTCATAGACGATAGCCTAGATGATCTATTTGGTGACAACAGTCTTCCAGATGACATGCTCTTGGCTCTCCTAGACAATGATTCTGACTTTGATGAATACACAACAGCACCTGTGGCCACCATCCCTGTCACAGCAAGTACAATGGGACACCAGACACCATCTCGTTTCAAAGGGAAATCTCAATCTACTGGAGATGCTAGAAAGACACCTTTAAAAAACAATATTTCAAGAACGCCTGTTATTCAAACGCACCAGGTGTTACCTAACCAGCCCATGAATAGAACATCCCAGCACCAGGAGGCATCCCAAATGACTTCAAGACACATCGTGGGCCAAGGGGTGCAACGGGATAACTCAAAGACCTTTGCCAACATGATGCCACCTCAGTCAATGTCAACCTCTACCAGTAGTTCAAGGGTTACGAGGTCATCTGCACAGTTATCTACTCCCCGCAAGGCTGGCCTTGCAGCTGGATCAGGTGTGCATGAAGCAGCTTCCAAGGAGCGAGATGAGAGGAGGAGCCTTTCACAACCTGTTACACCATCTGCTAAAAAAGGTATGTAACTAAGGCCATGACAAATAAATGGTTGGATTGGCGTAACCCGCCCGACCCTAAAAATACCGCCGACCCTAAAGGTTTTTTCTGATTTAAAAAAAAAAAAAAAAAAAAAAAATTCCCCAACAAAATTTGCGATATGTGTTATTTGTGTGTTATATGTGTGTTTTTGTGTATTTGTGAGAATACTGAAAAAAAAAGCAAAAAAAAACCCTACCTACCTACCCTAATGTTTGGTTGCCCATTACTCCAATCCAACAATTTGTTTGTTTTGGCCTAAAAGGAAGTCAATAGAGTTGTCTTGATACTACACATGTATACAGTATTGGTCAAAATCAACTGTCCACCCTACCGTTTGTGTGCAGTAATCCCCATTGATTTGTACACATCAGTAGGGATTACTGCAGATTACAGCAGTAATGTGGAAAGTTTATTTTGACTTATACTGTAAGTGCCTAACTGCCTATCATGTGTGAACCATGTTTGTCAGAGACAATTTTTTTCAGTAAATGCATGTGAACTTCTTCAAGCACATCAAGTGCGGAATATTTGCTGGGAAATATACCCTTTAAAGGCCAGAGGAATACTAAGATCACATTCTCTACCTATGTTCAGGCCTTGCTTTAATTAGTAAACTTTACATGATTTAGGAGATTGCCACCGTTGACTTGTTTCTGTAATTTGTTTGTATAAACTATCTTTTAGAATTAGTTAAAATCGGATGCAAAGATTTCATTATCAATTTTTATTAACCCTTGCATGGACCTTAGTATTTGAAAATGCTTCAAATGTATTTTTTAGATTTAATGCAAATTCTCCAAGCAGTCATTAAAATAGGCCAATTATTCAATATTTTGTATTGATTTAGATTTATAACAATATATGTTTGAATATGACACAATTTTAATGTACAGTAAGTTATAATGTAATTTGTATGTACATGTATACAGTATGCATACACTTTGCAGTAACATCAGATTTTAATTTTTAAAATCTCTCTCTATATTCTTGTTTTCTTTTTCTGTAGGTGGCGAGGCTCACAGATTCTGCAGCCAGCAGGAAATTGAAAAGAAGAGACAAGCAGCTCTGGCAAAACGCAAGAAAATCAAAGTCAGCCCCACTAACTAGCACCTCTCCTAGCGAAGAGATAAGATGTATTTCACTTGGTGGTGGTGAGTAGTTTGGGACTTACTTACCATTGCATTTTGCAGTAACACTTCAACAAAAACAAAGTCCATTTCTCTTTCTTTTGAAAGTGAATATCGGAAGAAGAGTTACCTATCAATGTTTTTATATATGCCGAACTGGAACCTAAAAATAAGACCAAAGACAACATTGTTAATGTATGTATTTTGGGACTGTACAGTACTCATGCTCTTTGTTTACTTCTGTATATTATTATAACACTAAGAGAAGAAATGTTACTTTTTCTTTAATTATATATATATATACACACTGTATTTCTTTTTATTTGTGCACTGGCAGAAGATAACTGTAGTCTATGTCTGTTTTACTCTGTTGTACAGGCACAACGAATTACCTGTACATTTAGTATTGTTTTCTGTCATTTTCTTTCTATTTTGTAGTAAACTGTATTGGCCTAAGAACATTATGCCTTTTCATGTAAAGAAATTAATGACAGATTTTCTCAAATTTGACTAGATTATGATGTAATGGTACTACCCCTGGCAGATAATAACTATGCCTGGTTCCTTCCATTTTCCTTCATTTTGTTGTCAATGGAGAATATTAAAAATAAATATGTGTATATATGATGAAATGAACATATATATATGTTCATTTCATCATGATTCAATCTTCAAATGACCCCACATATTAATTTAGACTCTAGGTTGCACCATATTTTAGATGCACATTTCTGCTTTGCAAGAAGAAAAAAGCAGACCTAGGCCTGTTGCGGAAAGAGTTGCACTCAATTGTAAAGTTGAAATTAATTGCAAGTCAAACACTATGCACAACATATGATCTGACTTATGCTTCGGTCACACCTTTGCGTATGTTGCTGCGCTAGGCGGGGTATATCAATACGCAGCCTTACCAGGCAATACGCGGCAAATTGGAAGTTAGCAGTCACACTATTGCGTATCTAGCTCGTACAAAGACTGCCTATGATTGCCTAGACTCGCAGCGTAGCGAGTGGCTAGCGCAACGGTTCGTGCTGCTGCGAGCAGTGTGCGAGCAACAGCAAGGCAATTAGCGCAATCATGGGAATGACACCGAGCTAAAGCGAGGTAAATCGTGCGGGAAGCGCAACTATAGGCAGTGACACGCGCATCCGCTCGTAGACATTTTGACCTTGCGGTTGCTTGCGATAGTTTAGAAAATTTTAAAACTAGCGAGCGACCAATGCAGACCAATCTGCGCTAGTCTGCGTATTGAGTACGTAGTGAGCACGTTTCATTACGCTTTATTGGGTATGTCTGCCTATGTCTGCGTTCTGGCAATGCACAGCAATACGCAAGCCAAATACGCAAAGGTGTGACCTAGGCATTACAATTGATTGCAACTCTGTCTGCAACAGGGCAAAGATCAGTGATATAACCATCTCTTTTTCCTTGTGATAAAGCTTTTGTATGTTTAGTAACATTTGAAATACTTTTGAGGATAAATTTCCAAATGCATGAACTACATAATTATGTACATGTACCAATGCTAGAAATTAACTTTTTTCTGGTGGCCCATTCAGGGAAGAGACTAATCAAATTTGGATTGCCCTAAATGAGAATTAGGTGGTCCAAAATAAAGAAAAAAGCCTGTTAATTTTTGATGACCAGTTGGGCAAGTGAAATTTGATACAAAATGTTGGTGGCCCCAGCCAGGTATGTGTTAATTTTGAGTCCTGTATGTAGGGCTCGACACCGGCACTTGCCCGCTTGCCCGGGGAAAGTAAATTTTCATATATTGTCTAGTTTGCTTGCCCCATCAGGCAACTAAATAATTGTTCAAAATAGAGAACAATGTGATTTCACATGTGTTAATTTTTATATAAAGTAAGAGGGCAAGTAAATGTTTTATTGGGGCAAGTTAAATTTCTAAATGTATGACTTTACTTGCCTGAATGGGCCAGTACAGACAAACATTAAGAGTGGAGGCTTGCTGTATGTAAATGTACATGTACCATAACAATTTGTATATTAGATGGACTAATCATGTCAAAGTATCTAAATCATATTTCTTAGAAAAGAGATTAGATTATCATACCTCTGTAATTTGTATGAATCACATCCTTTCTTCTCTTTACCTCCTCAAAATGAATTTCCCCTATTAATTGGACACAGATTATTATTTACCTTTTAGTATTTGAAGTCACAAGAGTCATGTGACTTTTGAAAAGTGACAATTTTGCCTTTAATGTGTGCTCACTCATGCATGACTTGATGGACCAATTTCATTTTCACACAGGAGTTAGTCAATAAGTGTAGGAACAATCCTGCAAAGTTATTTCGCTCAAAGCATTTTTTGTTAAAAAGTTACGTTATTTTGATTAGGGGGGGACTTACTTGTTTTGTTGGGTTTATTTCAACAATTCTGATCAACAAAACCCAACAAAAAAATTAAGTCCCCCAAGTCAAAATAACGTAACTTTTTAACGAAAATGTTCTAAGCAACGTAACTTAGCAGGATTGTTTCTACACGTATTGACTAACTTCTCTATGAAAATGAGGCATGACTTGACGGATCAATCTCATTTTCACAAAGAAGTTAGTCAATAAGTGTAGGAACAATTCTGCCAAGTTATTTTGCTCAAAACCTTTTTGTTAAAAAGTCACGCTATTTTGATTAGGGGGGGACTTACTTTTGTTGTTGTGTTTAGTACTAAATGCAACCAGCCATTAAAAATGTGTTATAATTTCATTTGCTAATGTTTTATTAAGCAAATTCTATATGTATTTCCATATGACAAGTCCCGATTTAAGGGTAAATCAATAAATGTTGCTTGTAAGTATCGGTTTCCATGGTGGTGTATATAATATGTGTGGTTTGCGGTTGCACCATGTGAGAGGGGAGGATGGATTGGTGAGTCCTGAAAAGGACTCTGGTAGTCCTAGAAAGGACTGTTGGTAGTCCTAGAAAAGACTGTTGGTGTAGTCCTGAAAAGACTGTTGGTATTCTTTCTAGGAGAGTCCTAAAAAAAAAGGACTGTTGGTAGTCCTAGAAAGGACTGTTGGTAGTCCTAGAAAGGACTGTTGGTAGTCCTAGAAAGGACTGTTGGTAGTCCTAGAAAGGACTGTTGGGATAGTCCTGGAATGGACTGTTGCTATTGCGAAGAGAGGATGGATGGTAGGAGGGGCTGGACGTTTCAAATAGGTTGACTAGATCCGTCGTCAGGAGTGAATACCAACAGTCCTTTTCAGGACTACACCAACAGTCCTTTCTAGGACTACCAGTCCTTTTCAGGACTCGCCAATCCTCCCCTCTCACATGGTGCAACCGCAAACCACACGTATCAATAAAGTATACAAGATTTATTAAGATAGTATCACTATGTATGAGATGTATTATTTGTATTTTTAGTTATTTCTTATGAATGTGTAAAACATACAATACAAAATGTATGTTAACTGTTCTTGATTTTGAAAATATACTAATAAGTTATATCAATGCTAGCCAAATAATTGTTTTAGCAGAAATTACCTTCAAGAACAAAAACAATTATTTCATGAGGTTATAGAAGGGAAAGTATGAATACATTTCTTGAATACCACGTCTCATTGTGCCAAATGCATGCAAATGAGTTAGAGCTATTTCACTTTTGTCTTATGTGTTTATGTAAATGTACATATTAAAGTCTTGATAAAATGGCAAAGATTCTTGTATGTATTTGATTTGTAATACTTTTAGATTATGTTCAGAAAAGAAAAAGAGAGTCAAACACATGTGCCAAATATCCATGATATATGAATCAAGAGGATCCATTGCAAAGGCAACTGCATGTTCACATTTTGTGTCATCATATACCCCCCCCCCCCCCCCCCCAAAAAAAAAGAAGCTAAGAACAGCTGAAAGACTGATGGAAATCATAGTTAACCAGTTAATCATATTGCTATATTATACATAAAAGTTCAAATGGGTTATGTAATAATGTATTGTAAAATGCGTACACCATTCATGTACAGTATACTATACATGTATTACTTGAACATCCCTCAAATTTCATCTTTATTGTACTGTATGTATACATACATACAGTACAATAAAGATTTGAGGGATGTTTCTAGTAATACATTTATACTGTACATGAATGGTGTACACATTTTACAATACATTATTACATAACTCAGTTTAACTTCTCTGTATAATATAGCAATATGATTAACTGGTTAACTATATGATTTCCATCAATCTTTCAGCTGTTCTTAGCTTCTTTTTATTTATTATAAATAAATTATAAATTTGTTATACATATATATATGCTACTTGGTATCTCCCTTTTCACCTAAAACAAAAGGTTTCCACATCTTTTTTATTATGATTATTAAGAAGTAAATAAAATGTGTACTATGAACAACTGTCTTAACACTGGCTTCAAATTTCAATTATGAAGGGGCAAAATTAATTTTATTTCTGGTACAGTTAAGTTTAGTTCAGGATATTTGGTTTGATTAATTGGGAAGTCTATTGTTTTTATTTTATTTTTTTTTTTTTTTTTCATTTGCAGATTGTATCAACCCCTATGACTATGTACTAAGTACTGTGGTGTAACATTCATAAAGGTGGATGTACATTACATATTAAATAAATGTGCAACAGTAATCAAAGCAGACTATTTATTAGATGTTATTGGTGTTGTTTTTGTGTTATTGTGAATTTTTCCACATGTATTTGCATGTAAATTTAGAACATGTACATTACATCATCACCAAGTCATCTTATATACCTTAATATTATTTGTTTAATGTAATTCACATTTACCTTCACATAAACAAATGTAATTCATATTTTATTGAATGAAAAATGAGCAAAGAAAATGGGGCTTCCCCGGGATTCAAACCCAAGGTTTCTGGATTGCTAGACTGGTGCTCTTACCAACTCAATTTTTCACTTATATTAAATGTATATATACTTCTAGTCAGTTTCCTTGTTTGAAATAATTTGTGAAAAAAAGCTGCATCACTTCACCACTTGGAACATATCCCCAAGTTGATTTCTTATCCTTCTGGTTTGTGTCGGGTTTAAAATAGCTTCTGACCAACACAAGCATTGAAAACTAATGGGTTTTAGGGACGAACAAACCGTCACAGGAGCTTTCTAGCTCAGTCGGTAAGAGCACCAGTCTAGCAATCCAGAGATCTTTGGTTTGAATCCCCGGGAGGCACCATTTTCTTTGCTCATTTTTCATTCATATTATATAATTCTGGTCAGATTCCTTATGTTTGAAATAATGTATCATATTTTGGGGGTTGCATGATTTAAAAAAAAAGAAAAAAAGAAGAAGATATTTAATGTTGAGAACTTTCCAAGCATATTTTTTTTCAAAAATATTCTGACAATTGTTGATATGAGATATTGCATTTCCTGTAGAGTTAACATGGTATATATTAACCTATTCAGGGCCCCGTTGCAGAAAGAGAAGCAATCAATTGTAAGTTGCAATAAATTGCAAGTCGGTCAATTTGCACACTTTAACCAAACAGAGCAAAGAAAACTTTACAATCGATTAAATCTGTTTCTGCAATGGGGCCAAGTACTAGTCTCAAAAATACTTGGGCAGGAGTCTATGAGAATGCAAGTTATACCAACATCAGTCACTCCTGAATGGGTTAAAGGGATAGTTGAGTTTTTGGTATAGAGGGCGCTACTCAAAATAATGTTTTCGTGAGATAAATCGAAAAACTGAGTGTCAAATTCGAAAGAGCATACAATTTTAATGACAGAATAACTTTATTTCATCAAAATCGGTTCAGAAATGGCTGAAATATCCATAAACATAACCATTCGTAATAAAATGTGGGGCCCCAACAATTATTAGACAATTTTGAACCAGCCGTTAATTTTTTTTTAAATGCTTCCTCTTTTCAAAAATTTACAAAAGTGGTTGTTAAGGATCTCTTTGTCTAATCACTATTTCAACATAACATCACATTCACAATATTTTATTTTAAATGGTTGAAAACCGATGAGTGTTCAGAGAGTGCCCTCTTGAGTTTTAATGGCTCTTTTTTTAATGATAACCGGTCTTTTACTTAGTTATTTGTAATTTTGTATTTCTTTTGAGCATGGTGGAGTTAGAACTATTAGTTTGTAATGTAATGGTGCAGGTTTTGCTTACTCAAATTCAGTTTGACAAAAACTGTACTCTCTTTACCAGAACTCAACTATCCCTTTAAGGTAAAAAGATCTTAACAGCGAAGGGGGGGGGGGGGGAACTGAAAAAACAGACAATGAACATTGTTGTCTTTTAAGTATTTTATTATAAAAGTACATGAACATGTAAATCTCTTATAATTTTAGCACATTCTCATATTAGGATAGTGTGGGGGGGGGGGGGGGGGGGGGGGGGGGGGGGGGGGGGGGGGGGGGGGGGGGGGTTAATATGAGTATTTCATACATTTACATGCTTATTATCGTTAAAGAGTTTCTATGTACGGGCAATTTATTCAACATAATACATTTTAACCTCATGAGAACCTTGAAAATTACCTTGTTATAACATGTATTATATTGTTATGTAATTATTAAAGAGCTTGGACCAGCCAAATCACTTTGTTATAACTAATCAATTGATCGTAGGATCAATTATGATCAATCAATTGAATGTGAATCTTTATGTTACGGGGTCCAGAGTTCATTATAATGAGGTTTCTCTGTAAATATGCAATAGGAACACAGGCTGGAAGTGGCCACAGAAAAAAGCATCAAGAGAATACACTAAATAAATATTTGAATGTACACTTTATGATACAGCATAAAGCTCAATTTCCTACTAAGAGCGGGTGTGACGTAATAATAACAGGCAATTTTATATAGTGCTTCATATGATATAATATCTCTTAGCACTGTACACTATTATTACCCTGGTCATAGGATACAATGCAAACCAGCACACATTGTGTGCACCATCTCCACTCCCTGAGGAGCATTATCAAGTCATGAAAACAATTCTGCAACGCCAAGTTACCAATGTAGAAAAAGTTCAAACTTGAATCTGGTTCAAACTTAAAAACAATAAATCAAATTTTGTTAAATGAGATTTTTAAATCATGCCCAAATTAACATGCACTGAATTCATTCTTAAATTCAATTTTGATGGTACTCCGTCAACCAGATCTTGAGATATCATAATTACAAACTATTTTTGCATATATAATGAGTCATGACCTTGACCTTTGACCCTTAAATCTACTAAGGTTATAAGCTCCCCAAGATATACAGGTACCAAGTTAGTTGGTAATTTGTCAACCAGGTTCTTGAGATATCGCAATTATAAGCTTCTTTTTTTTAAATATATGAGCCGTGACCTTGGACCTCATGACCCCCAAATCTAAATAGTTTATTAGCTCCCCAAGATATATACAGGTACCAAGTTTGATGGTAATTTGTCAACAGTTTCTTGAGATATTGCAATAACAAGCTATTTTTGCTTATATAATCATGAGCCCTGTGACCTTGACCTTCAACCTACTGACCACAAATTCTGACCAGTACATTGGCTTTAAGATATCGCGAGAACGAAAACGGGTACTCACGGATGGACAGACGGACACCCCCCAAAAAACATAATGCCTCCGGCCACTTCGTTGGCAGAGGCATAAAAATGTCCAGCATTAAGATTTGAGTTAAGCGTAAGGACTGTTGCATGCATTGACTCATTCTGGATTGGTCCTGAAAATGATTGGGCTGGGTATGGAGAATGTATGTTACACCAAAATCGACATTACCTCAATGGGTTCAGATATGCATAACAAGGTATAGCACAGCTTTGCAGACCACTATTCGAAACTGCATTAAGGAGCGGTCTTCTTTTATTATGGGACATTATCAATCATCGAACATTATAGATTTCTAAAAACGAGAAGCATGCATTATACAAGTCTTACAAGCACTCCATATAAAAAAAATTATCTTAAAGCGTTTCCATGCAGATGGGCAAACTGAATTTACTGTTAGCACTCATTTGTCATGATCATAATGGCACACATAGTAAGCATACACTGGACCCAAACACTACATTTATAATATTATTTAAAATGTAAATCCCCAATGTACACATGTATATAAAATTACTAATACAATAATAAGCATTCACCAAACAAAGCCTACCAGAGTGTGACACCTGAGATATCTTGGGCAATGGTGTATGGAGAATATCTGAGTTATAGCAAAATCACACAAATATAAATAAATATGCAGGCATATCAAACAATAAATGACAAGAAAATACAATCTTATTTTTTCTTTCTACTATACCCTCATCATTTGTTCCCTTTGGCACTTTAAAACAAAAAATACTATCCTCTACTCTATTTACGTTTGAATCCCTTCAAAGACTCTTTATTTTTAACTTACTGGACACGGTGGGAACACAAGCTTCATTATTTAATCTGTCTTTCCAATTGTGCAGATTACATCTTCATTTGCATACTTTCCTATTTTTTGACAACTTCTTACTTGCTTTCAAGTTAACATGTTACCAGATCTCTCTCATAATTTAGCATGTAACCCTTCCTCGACTCTACCCTGCTACACCTTTTCTTTCTTCCTCAAAGGTGCATCACCACTGCCATCAATCTCAATGCTCGTTTCCTCTTCAGCTTTCCTCTTAGTTGCACTGCTAGTGTTTACCAGTATAGCTGTTGTGTTGGCAGTCGCAGGTTGTAATAATGAGTCTCCTGTGGTAGCTAATGCTGCAGCTATAGTGTTCCTGCTAGTTGCATCTTTTGCTGTGGTTGGTTTACAAATGGTTGCCATTGTTAAAGTTGTTATGCTGCCAGTGTTCCCAGCCGTTGTTGATGTTTTAGCATCCCCAGTGGTTACTGGTGGTAAAGTAGCATCATCAGTTGTTTCTGTTGATGAGGTAGTATTGCTTGTTGCCACTGATGAGTTGCTAGTGGTTGCCTCTCTTGTTGCTTCATTAATGAGAGAAGCAACATGTTTTGCTGCATAGCTGGAGCCTACTATACTTGTTTCTGCATTACCAACAGTCACACTACTTGTTGCAAGGTTGCTGGCGGTTGCCACATTTGTTGCTGCTGCAACCACAGGTGACCCTGCACCCCGGCCCGCCACACCCTCTAGCCTCTGCTCTATTTCAGCCATCCTCTTGTCCTGCTCCACCAGCCGCTTCTCCTGGTCAGTCACCCTCGTGTTTTGGGCGGCCAGCCGGCTAGACAGCTCAGCAGTCAACTGCTGTAGCTGCGTCGTCTTCCTCCCTTGCTCATCCGCCGCCCGCCGCATCTCTGCCAGCTCTGTCTTGCACGTGGCAAGCTCGCGCCGGTGAGTGTTGAAAGAAGCAAGGGTGGCCTTGTACTGGGAATGGAGCTTGCTGTACTGCTCACGGCTGCCAGACGGCACGGACAACGAGGAATTGACCTTCAAACTTCGCCCTGACAGAGCTGGAAGGGGACAACAAAATACATGGTATTTTGTTAGTAAAGTTTCCTATACTTATCATGGCTGCACTTTCGGTGAACTGATTCATTATACATTTTTTTAGTTAATGTATTTATTTACAACTCAACTTTTGCTAATTCACACATATTTCCACTGCAAGCATTTTCATCCCTGAATTTATTTTAGGACTATCATAAGACAAAGGTTTCCTGTACAAAACATCATCTCCCAAGACTATGACTAATTTAATTATTAGTTTTTTAGTCAGAATATTATTGTTTACAAGTTCAAAACATTACCCTTACTTGACAGCGCATGATTGGCAAGGTTGGAAAGTCGAACCTCCACCCCAGATCTCTTCTTCAGATCGGGAACGATCTTCTCATCAAAGTGCTCCATGGCCATGGAGGAGAGGTCCCTTAGCTCCTGCAGGAGTTCATGTGTGCGAGGTGGATCCTGGGTGGACTTGACAATACGGAGAACCCTGAAGGCTTCATCTATAACCTATAGACATGATCAATGTGAGAAGGAGGGAGAAGAGGAGATAAGCATGTTTCACGTGACATGAACAATAATATCACAATAAACAAATTATGATAATATGACAGTCAAGATAGAACATGGAGATTTTGTAAATCCTGAAGTAGTTTATGTGTGCAAGTTAGACCCTGGGTAGTCTTGATAATATGGAGAACTATGGAGGCTTTACATTGCATGTATGTATCATCAAATTACTTGCTTAAGGATAATTTTGGCTGTGGATTGGGAATCGTACCCTATTGAAAGATAAAAGCATGAATTTATGTGCCACAACACTCGTTGAAGAGACAGCCTAGTGTCTACTACAGACAGGATATCTAAATGTTTGGCATGGGTGAGAGCAACAAAAAAGGAGAAAATTAGTGGAGTTCCAAGTCCCTGGTATGAAGCAACTAAGTTAGAAGCAACATTGTATAAATTTGGAGTAGGTCATGACAAGTAGCGACAGCATCGCCTCCACTGACGACAGAATATCTCATTACTCTTCCATATATAACGTCCATGCAACTTTACATTTTCACACAATACCCAGTAGACTTATCAGATAACAAAAATATACATTGTATAAACCATTCATCACTTTTTGCACATGTCAACAAAGTTACTAGATCCCTTTAATGTTGGCACGGGTAAGAGCCAAAAGGATATAACATACATAAAAGAATATTAGTGGACTTACCTTCCCCGGTATGAAGCAACACAGCTGCAAGTCAATGTATTTGGAGTAAGTCATCGCAAGTAGCGACAGCCTCGTTTCCACCGCTGACAGGATGTCAAAGTGTTTGGCAAGTGGGTGGAGCCTCCTCTCGGACTCTCTCTCCTGGGTAGTTGTGCCTTCAGCTCTTTGGCACATTGGCTGTGGTAGCGGTCCAGCTTGGAGAACCCCTGGTTCAACATCTGCTGGCCCATGTAGTTGAAGCGCGAACAGAGCTAGAAGAATGATTTTTTAAAATGTTCATGAATTGAGAATCAATGGCATCAGAGGAATTTCCAAGAAAGTTATCAAAGAGAACACAATTGTTTGTTGGTTCCTGGGAAGCTGTGTCTTTTTATTATTATTTTATGTTTTTGGTCGGCAAAAAACAGTCGGAACATAACACGTACATGCATCACGTTAGTAATGTACAACATCATGTAAACAAATGGCTGATGATAAATGTTACAAGTCTCAATGAAACGTTCTTCTGAACTACCCCCAACCCATACCTGTTCTGTCATGTGTAAAATACTCTTTATGTTACACATGACAAACTACGTGGTAATATTATTCTATTTAATACCCGTAGCGTCGGTCGTAACCATTAACAACTGGGTCAAAATGCCGTCAAAGTGACTTTGCGAACACCCCTCGTGCAATCAATGTACACTGCATGCCACGCCACGCGAAAAAAATATGCACTCGCGCAATGCGAATCTGTACGTACATGTAGATATATAATATGCAAGAACAGTATAGGCGAGGACAGCTGGTGCCCCACCCCCCCCCCCCCCCCAACACACATAGCTACATTACAATAGCGTTGTGCGGAGATGAACCTCTTCCGCCTGCTGCACTTTCCAACACAAAAACATTTTGGTCGGCCGATTCCTCCCTCCATTCACCAGCAAATGCAAAAGACTTTCGTTTATGTGATCCACAATTCATATAATTTGATAATAATTACTGACTCTGTTGTATTGAAGACCGCAAAATATAGAAGAAAAAAATGTATTTCCTGTCCGTTTTCCGTAGCAATACGTCCTAAAACACAGCGTTCAACTGACTTGAACGCAACAGTGTACGAATCAACGCTGGTACGAATGGCCGGTATGCTTATCTCCAGCATATTAGCATATTGCGTGTACATTTAAATGGTCCAGCTGACTGGAATCAGTAGATGTGCCCCCCCCCCCCCCAAATAAAATAATAATAATAAAATAAATAAATAAATACAAATAAATAAATAATAAATAAATATCTAGAGTAAGACCAAATCGAGATCGAGATGAGTAAGTCACAATTTAGCGTCTAGCGCTAGAAGGTCGACAGTAAAATATTTCAGTAATAATGTCAAAGAGGCCATTGAAAGCGCTAGATTTGTCGATCTAGTCACAATTATGACAATAAAATTAAATGAGTGTTGTTTTGTCACTGACACCCTTGACTGTAACCTAACCAGGCACCGTGCGGATCACGGCGCCTGGCATACTCGCGTGACAAATTCATGAGTAGCACTCATTATTACGATACAAAATCCCCCAAAACAAACAAATCATAATTCATATGGGTTTGCACTTACCTAATTTCAAATTCTTGACTACAAGTACCGTAAAACTCCGTGTATAAGACGCACTTTTTTTCCGTCGGAAAAATTTTCAAAGTGGGGGGTGCGTCTTATACACAGGTACAGCAACAAAAAAAAAAAAAAAAAAAAAAAGAGCTTGATATAAGGGGGAACATTTATCAAAATATACCTTTTTCCTACATAAATGATAGTGGTTAGCAAAACAAAATGCAAGTTTTTAAGCAGTAACACTGCTACTAATTGAATCAGATATTCATGAGTAGCAGCACTCATTTAATATTCAATTTTCTAAACAGTGGTTCTACATTTTTCTCAACAAAAAAGTTATTAATGAATTTAGTATTTTGCATATTTAATGAGCATTGCTACCTCATGAATATATGAATATTCATGAAATTTTTTTTTTTTTTTTTTTTTTTTTTTTTTTTTTAAAAAGAAAGTTGGGGGTGCGTTTTATACACGAGTGCGACTTATACACGTAGTTTTACGGTAGACATTTTTCCACCTCCAAAATACATGATTCAATTGATAGATACCCAAATTTTGCAAAATAACCCAGAATTTGGACGGAAAGATGATCGCGGGGATTCGCGACTAAGACACTTTAGCAGCGCGATTTGTCGCTGAAAAGGCCAAATTTTGCGAGAAATACACAGCGAACAGGCGATGCTGGCGAGAAGCCCGCACGCATTACTCCGCGCATGCGAGCGAGCGTGCGGGAGCGATACGAACACAAGTGTTGTGTACACTGGAGTGCGCGCAGCACTAAATTGAATTGTGGGATCGCCGATTAGCTTCCAGGGTCATCATTGCAGCGCGATCAGTTGGAATTTCAGCATGGACTACCGTAAAAAATCATCAATTTTGGGTAAGTTATCCTACTTTTTTAGCAAATCATATTCAATGTCCGATAAGTTTAATATCTGGACTTATCAAAAAAGATGACATTATTTAAATACCATTTTACAAACATCCACAGCATCATCAGCAAACAAATTTACAATAACAGGCAACATGTCATTTGATGAATGATGACATGACTCACGCGTCACGTTCATTCACACACGCAATTGCAATCCAATATTCGTCGAAGAGCCAGTTTTACACTACGTCCCACATATAAGAAATTGTGTTGGAAATATGAAAATTGCATGCACTGTTTACTTACCATACGAATTTGACTAATTTTCTCGTAAGATAAGTATGAAAAGACATGAGTAACAACGAGATCAGGAACCCTTAAAATGTATGATACATCCTCGACTTCGTAGCCACCATATGAAGTGGAAGGAAGAAAATCTGCCATGGTTTTAGTCTAGGAAATTTGTGCAAACAGAAAGACCGTGAATAAGTAATTAAATATTGATGTCGCGGCGCCCTCAACGAGCAAAAACACCTACATTTCATAGTCGTTCTTTATAGAAGGGTGGGGCACGGAAGTGGGTGGGGTCAGAGCGCGTTGATAGAGATTGGGGTCATCGATATCAATTTGGAATGGAGTGGGGTTGTTTAGTGGATGCGTTCAATCAATTAGGATTTATAATAGCCTGGGCATGGGACCATTTTAAAAATCTAAAACAAGTGTTTTCACTGGACTGGTGCAGTCGGGATGCATGGTGGGGGGGGGGGGGGGGGGGGGGGGGGGGGGGGGGGGGTAACCGGGAACGATTTCTTGACTCCTTGCCCTTTCTTTGGGTTAATATTAGAATAAGAAATATATAACTTCGTTTAAGATACACCTTCATCGCCATGTAACAACATTTAAATGGGGAAATTGTTTTATGATCACTAGTGTTTCAAATTGAAAGTATAATGATTCTATTCCATGTGGAGAAAGTGATTTGACACTTTGTAAAAAAACATTGATAACAAAATAACAAATATAAGGAACTGTGATTGAACATGTGATTGATTCATTTCATTTTGATTTAAATGTCGACAAAATATTGGAATATTAACACATTTAGAGCACTAAATCAAATATGAATGTTTAAAGGGACCATCAAAAAAAGGCAAAGCTTGTAATGAATAGAGCGTGGCCTTGTAATCAAACAACATTTAATATTAATGAAAGAAATAAAATGTGAGCATTGTGCAATGCATTATACAAAAAGAGATACTCGTGCAATAATTATTTATGAAAAATCAGGTTTTCATCATGTATTTTGCTTTGGCGTACGGCCTCTTGCGAATATGGTCATATAAAATATTTTCCACAAAACAAATGATTCTTCTTTCCTTGATATCAAACAAAAATCAAACTGTAATTCTCAATTACTGATGTCGAAAACAAAATGAGGTCATGTGATGGATACATTTTGACCAATCGCGTTGCTCGAATCATCGAGGTACAAGGTCCGTGCTCGAATTGTAATTTTGCATACCAGTAATCAAATATGATCATCGATTTAACCCGTGCCTAATTCATTTTGAGCCCTTGTCGTTTGATTAGTTTTAATCAATACAAATGACGTGAGTAACGTCTGGACCCGTTGCACCTAGTTCTCAATTCGGGCTCAATACTTGTATTTGCACATCTTAATGAAACACTGCTGAACACATTGCTCTCAGTATCAACAACCCTCCAAAATGAATTAAGTACTCGATATATAGCTGCCTCGAGGTAAAGTTGTGGCAAATATGTGGGAAAACGGACATATTGCAGTAATGGAGGACTGGATTTCTCCAAGTTATTAATAAAAATAATAGTGAATATTTCTGTTCGGGATATTTCCTTCAAAATGCGGTAGTCGGAATATTATGATTGTATCTTCATTTGAATGAATGGATTTGAAAATCAACATGTGTTATTATTTTCGCCGTTAAGTAACTCTTTGTGATTTAGATGTGGTTTTGCGTTGGACAAGCTATAATATCCAGAATCATTTATAAGATTACAGTGTTAGCAGGACTAATCTTAAATACTTCAGCTCACCCGTATTCTCATCAAAAGTCAGAAATATTTTTGCTTTTTTCGCGAAGTGAGAATTCAACGTTTAGACATTGGCCACAATGAGTTTCTTCAGTGTCTTTCTGCTTCTGAATACGGCACAGGTAAGAATTCTATGTTTTTTTTTTAAATAATGAAACTTAGAGGAACTAAACTATAGTGTTGAGATGATTGTATGTATACGTATATCTCACTTTCACTTTTCTCCTGTGTTTACACTGTTAAAACGCTGTGTAAAAAAAACGTTGTGTAAAAATGGTTGTTGAATCGTTTTATACAACTTTAGGTGTAGCATGATTAGTTGTAAAAAGAAGGGTTGTGTAAAGCGGCCATTGTTCAAGCGTTGTTGAAACGTGTTAAATCACGTGATAGTTTCGACCGCGAAATCATCACGACAAAACCCCTTTTGTCCTACCGCAAACCAAGTGAAACGAGTTAGCGCAGACGGTAGCGTGTTAGTCTTAAGATCCCCGGTTCGATTCCGACTATACCGTTTTATAGTACAATCATTTTTGTATTTGCTATTTCAACAACAGGGTTGTTTAAAATTTATTCTAAACAACTGTTGTAGAACAAATTAAAACAACAGTTGTGTAAACTTTAAACAACTGGGGTTGTTGAATGTTGTCAACAATAATTGTATGGTTCATAATTATGTTAAACAGCGGTTGTTTGAAAATTTTCAACAAGTTGTTGAATTTGTTTACACAGCGTTTTAACAGTGTATAAGGAGTTATTAATTTAAAGATAAATAGTATTTACTTCAACTTCAACCCCAAAGAATGTGTTAATTTGCCAGTTGGTTATTTTACTGCCATCACTAGCATTTGTTTGTTTTTCTCAACCACAGTAACGTAACTATAGAGGGAGATTTGTTTGTTTGTTTGTTGTTGTTGTTGTTGTTGTTGTTGTTGTTGTTGTTTGTTTTGTTTTTTTGGGGGGGGGGGGGGGGAGGGGGACATTGTGTTCCCAATAACTTGACCAAAACAATCGACCATCGAATGGATTACTGGAACATTCCACCAACTATAGCCTTTTTGAAAGCACTAGACAGGTAAGAGGTCTTTGGTCCGATATCCAACAGTGTCTAATTCTTTGCTCTATTAAAGTTGTTCTATATAATATTTTAACGAACTAATTTCCCGTATATACGTCTACATTTAAGAATATGTTAAGGATAGTAATTGTCTCGGAGATAGTTATCCTGGCGGTTATCACCAGGGACGAGATATCCAGGGGCTAGCCACATCTAGAGGTCAGTCGTCCTAGAAACACGCTTTCCCATGTATGTGCTCTTACAAAGTAAATTATATTTTAATAATATCGATACCGTGCACACTTGTCCTTGTAATTGCTGCATAGTATATCGATTCTCACGTATATCCTGCCATTACTCTCATCTTCAGTCAATACTCTCTTCATGTTGTACAGGTCTCAGTTTCTAAAATTATCACTACAATAGTGTCAAGGTCCCATATGCGTTCGACTGCTTATCCAGGCACCGAAGTAATAAACACAGAACAATATTTACTATATTAATCATGGAGTAGCCAGCATAATTTGTAACCGCCCCACCAATAGGCGTACCCAGGATTTTGTTTTCAAGGGGGTGTTTTAGCTTCATTCAGTAGCATAGATCCGTTTCGAAGAGTGTGTGTAGGGGGGGGGGGGGGGGGGGGGGGGTATGGCTGATCGCGGCCGGTCAGGCGATGGTGAATTATTAAACGTCTACCCACGCACGCATCCACGCATACATACACACACATATTTTGATACCATTTGGGAGGGGAGAAACTTTTTTTAATTGATTTACAAAAATGCTTTTTAGTGCAATTGAGGGGGGGGGGGGGGGGGGGGTGGGAGTGAAAAGCTATGCAGTGCAAAGGGATATAGTACCATTCAGGTTTAGACGGCGCTTCAGGAAATAACTTATTTGTGAGGTAATAATTATGCCCGAATATGACATGCTCCTGTCCGATATGAACGGTTTGCCTGGAGACGATAATGAGTTTGCCCGAATATGACATACTTTTGCTCGAATGTTGGGTGCTTTAAACCCGAATATGACAGTTTTCAAAACTGTGGAGGGGGGGGGGGGGCTGCGAACCCCTCAGACCCCGCCTCCTAAGCCTATGGAAATTAGGGGCCATCAGTGAAACCTGGGAAGAATTTCCACCGAGACATCAATTGTTATTGCTTGAATGATATAAGAAATATAAAAAAAAAACTAAAATTAAATGCTAAATATGTATATAATTCGCATAACACCACCAACAACAACAACAATAGCATCAACTTTTTTGCAGCTCTGACAACCTTTTACTAACAATGCGAAGCCTAGCAAGCCTAACAAACCTTACAACTAGCCAAACAACAAGCCTAACAAGCCTGCTTGGCGGCTCTCGTAAGTCACCAAGTTTCTTGGTTCTGTTCCGGGTTATGTCTATTGTCAACAGTCAAAGAAAGGTCCATTTCGGAAGTATGAACTTAGCCAGAAATAGCTCATAACTTAAAAAGAAGAAGAAGAAAGGAATCGTGAAATATTTCAAGTGATAATAAAAAAACAGTGTAGAAAATCGTTGTCATCATATATCTGATGTCTTTTCTGCAGATGGTCTTAGGAAGTGGTTTCTTCGAGATACATGTGATGGAGTTCAGCAACCCTCGTGGTGAACTCGCAGACGGTTCATGCTGTGATCACGATCAGCCAGCGATTCTGACGCCACCACCCTCATCGTCGTCATCACCATCATCATCATCATCACCGCCATCTCCGTTACCAATCAATCCACCACCGTCATCATCATCATCATCATCGTTGCCGTCCTCCCAACCACTGAGTAGTCCTACCAAGTCCTCCCTTCGCGAGTGTCGGTCCGAATGTGACGTTGCATTCGCCGCTTGTTTGACGCATTACCAGTCGCGGGTTACATCGGGCAAAGACTGCATCTTCGGGAAGGGCCAAACGGAACGCTTTCTCGGAAACACGTTTTGGGAGCATCGGGAAGACCATGATAATTCATCTTCGAGAATACGCAGCCAGTTATACGTTTCATTACCGTTTGATTTTGCATGGCAGGTAAGTTTCAAGCTTTCAAAATAAAACTGCAACAGACAGGTTCATAAGTTCATACCTCACTCTCACATGCAGAACAAAACATATTTAAGCCCTTCTTTATAATTGCCAAATTCGTTAATACATACATTTATGAATTTTAATTTTCGATCGGTATGAATAATTAGTTTTAGTTAAATTCTAATAAAACATGGTAAATGTAATTATTTTAAAACAACCATTTTATATCTTTGTTTATACAGAAAACATTTACTTTAATCCTGGAAGCACTGGATGCTAATGAGAGAGGAAATGAAACTGGTTTGTAATTTACTCTATTCAGTCATTTAAATTTTAACCATTTAATGAAACAGTTTCGAAAAAATGACCAAGCATAGTTCCATAATTATATCAACGGAATTTGTAACGACAACGAAATTGCACGATGGCGAAAAGTGACGTATTTATGATATAAAACATTCAATATTATTTAAATCTAAAAACTACATACGATAGCTGATGCGAAACAATAATATATTTTCTAACTTAGACTTCTCTTGCGTAGAACTATATACCATATTATGGGGAAAGAGATACAAACATTATAAAGTAATTTTGAGAATCATTATAACTTTGGGCAAAATAGTATTCTTGTAGTAAAAATTAATTTTGAAAGACTGGCTCATTTTTTCCCCCTAGCGCCGCCGTCGCAAGCGTCATTACTTGCGGATTTAGATGAGCAATTCACAAACCAACGTGAATCCTTCCAACTAATTGAGCGGTCCTACTATTCGGGCATTGTCGTGCCATCCGCGTCGTGGATGACGCTGCGTCACAGCGGCGTCACTGCGACGTTCTTGTACCGCGTCCGTGTGCGGTGCAAAGCGGACTATTACGGGACCGCGTGCATGAACCTGTGCCGTCCGCGGAACGACGCGTTTGGCCACTACTCGTGCGATGAGAATGGCGGTAAAGTCTGCCACGAAGGGTGGACGGGCACCAATTGCATGCTGGGTAAGACACTTCTCGGTATCATGAAAGTACTTTTTAATCAGTTAAAGGGGTAGTACAGTTTTGGTAAGGCTGAACTTTAGTAACCAAAACCTGCACAGTAACGTTACAAACTAATAGTTATAACTCCACCATGCTCGAAAGGTATACAAAATTACAAACGACTAAGTAAAAAGCATGTTATCATTCAAAAAGAGCCATTAAACACAAGAGGGCGCTCCCTAAAAAAAACATTGTATTGGCTTCAACCATTTTAAATACAAATTATACATGTGATGTTTTGTTGAAATAATGATTATATAGAGAGATCATCCAACAAATATTTAAAAACCGCTTTTAAATTTTTTTGAAAAAGTGTAAGCATTTTAAAATTAAAATAAAAAAATCATCAAATAAATCTGGGGCCCAGATTGATTACGATCGGATATATTTATTAATATTTCAGCCATTTCTGAATTGATTTTGACCAAATAAAGTTTATTCTGCCATTAAAATTGCATGTTCTTTCAAATTCGACACTCGGTTTTTCATTACCTCACAATAAAATTGTGTTGTGCAGCGCCCTCTCTACCAAAAATGAACTACCCCTTTAACGTGATTAATATAAACTGTATAATAATTATATAATAATCAAAGCAATCAACTAAATTCGTCTTCTTCAGAATGTGTTTAACTTAACTTGCTAAGCATAGAATTTTTGCTGTTTATAAAACCTATTTTGTTTTTACTTGCATGTCAAAAGGCAGCCATGCAATGTCGTAGTTTTCTGTTATTAAACATATTTATTTCCCTGAACAGTACTAAACAAATGAACGACAATTGAACTTAAGTATACACAAATGTTATAACTAGTATATATATATAAATGTTTGTATTGAATATTTTCAGCTATCTGCAGGAAAGGGTGTCACGCAGTCTATGGATATTGTCAACAACCGGACGAGTGCAGGTACATTATTATCATATACTTTGTGAGACACTCATTTTCGTAAATTCCAGATGATTTTAAAGCATATAAAGAATATGTTATGTGAGAATTAGAAAGATTTTACAGTAAATATTAACACCTTCATTATAGATCCTTTATATAATTTTGATTGGAAAGTGGAAACATAAACAATTACAAAAAATAGTATGTGAATAGGCCTATATGTATTCAATTTATATTTATTGCAACCAAATAAAAGTCAAGTTGGATTTTTTACATTGTAAACTCAAATGAATACAATGATGTAATATCTAAAACAACAACAATCAAAATACACAAGATCGACTATTAATAAACATTCAAAGAATATATAATATAATATAATAATGACATGCACACAAAAATGTTAAACAATAATCTGGTAAATTTTCAAAATGATTAAACAAGTTAATGACCACATGATGAACTATATTTAAATGAGAAGTGAATATAATCGATGGCATGCAATACCGAGAAAAGGGTCAAAGCCTTTGTTATTAGTTGCCTTTTTTACTATACAGTTATCACAATTCTAATTTCTAATCATAAATAACAACTATTTGTATTAAAAAAAAACTCTAGCGAGAATATACTATAACAATAACCGTGCTGGCATTAATGCAGTATCAACTGCAATACAAACGTATAATATTATGTAGGGCTATGTATACATGTCATTGGTTACGGATTTGCAAATGATTTGAAGTTATGCAAATAAAGTAGCAGCGTTTCAAAAACGTATTTGCTATGAAAATAAAATGTCAGACAGCACGACTATTCGATGATGAGATATGCAGGTTTGAATTTAATTTAATTTAATATACAATGTAATCAAATCTAATTAACGTTTTTGTTGTAGACCAATTTAAAAGAAGCTGTGTAATTTTGATTGGCTAATTGCTTGTTAATCACGTGGTTTAGGTGCAGGTATGGCTGGCAAGGTGTGCTATGCGATCAGTGCAAGCCATACCCCGGATGTAAACATGGCGGCTGTGTGTCGCCATGGCAATGCAACTGTGAGAAGAAATGGGGCGGACTGCTGTGCGATAAAGGTAAGTACATAATATATTCCCCACAAAGACAATACAAGACACCCCATGCAAATTCCATAAACTGGTAGATGTGATTTGTTCTGTTGGCCTGATAAAGTACGTTTTTTTATCCGTATCATTTAATTACAGATTTCTTGGAACATTTTGTAACCAGAGCCTCAACAAGAACATTGATTTATTATTGAATTGATGTTATGATGAAAAAAACCCCCAAAACATGATACATTGTTTAATATCTCTAAATTAACACAGTTTAAGAAACCATGGAGTCACAAGAGGAGTTGCCCACCTTTTCACCTATCACTACTTTTTCGTTTGGCGTGGGTTTTATAAAAACTATCAGTTAATAGGCCCAGTGTTAAAGTTCAAGAATGTATTCATTTGAATTTCAATTTCATAGATTCATTATTCACACCATTCACAAGCACCGAATTAACTTGGCATGTATTTTTTTTCTATAATAATGTATACACTGATATACTAGAAGGCATATGTCCTGTCAGATATTAATGTTGACAATTAATTTGGGACTACGCATGAGGTAATTAATACAGTCCCAAATGTGTATCGATTTAGGAAACACAGCTGCATTATTATTGTATACTTTCCGCCCCGCTGTGGCAGGTTTAATTGCGAGCAAACCCGGCCGCGTATGAGAAGAGGTGACAGACCAGTCCATAATCGTACTTTATGTCTGATACATTACTTACACTGAATGCTGGACAAATGTAGGTTTTGAGATATCATCATCCGTATTATTAATCCATACATCTATCCATTTTGGTCAACTTCAGACATTGAGAATATCTAGAATATCCATGCACTGCTCCAGCCCTCTACTTAATTGAATGCCTGTGTTAGTGTAGTGAGTTTGATTCTTAATCCTTTTCACCACCAATATATTAGATTGTGTTATGAACAAAATGTAAAACAACCAAATACTAAACATCATAATATAAAATGTCGCTGGTCGTATAATTGATTTGAAGTATTTCTTATATAACCTTTGAATATAAACTTGAATTAGATTTGACCCAGTTCTTCAGTCACGTTGATATCTTATGAATTAGAAAGGAAGTTCAGCTTCATACCTTGTTTGAGTGCTATTACGATTCATTACACACTCGTTTATTGTGTCAATCTAAATAATATGCAAATCAGCAGCACTAATTCTATATGACTAATGTTTTCTTAGTCAACCATGACACTCGAAGGGTTAGAGGTAAAACAACACTTCAATGTATTTCGTTTGGTTTTAATGATCATTTTATCCTGCTACCTTAATCATACATTACTTGACCTTGCTTGAAATGTATACTACCCTGGACGTGTAATAATAATATTCGGAATATTTTGATCAATAATTTCTAGTATACCATCTCAACGTATCTGACGTAATTAATCAGCTGACAGAAAGTGAAGTGACATTGTTATATTATACGCAAAGCCCAAGTGGGAACAAATTTTAAAAATTGCTCAAAAATTAAATGGCCTCCGGCCATTTTTGTGGTAGATTTTAAAATTAATTCTCCTAAGCACATGAAATCATTTGATCTCCGTAGATGCTAATAATACGTTTTGCCTAATTACATAGTATCAATGTTGTTGACATTATGCTATATACGGCTAACAATTATATATGTTTTAATAGCTTTATTTCAATTCAGAGAAAGTTATACAAGTTATAACGTTTTCGACGTTATATTATGCATTTTATCTTAAGAAATCCGTTTTAAGTAAAACACAAAACAAACAAATCACAGTTGTGATATTTTACGCAGTCTTTGCGAAACGAAATATTGATATTTAACGTTTTATGGTTTCGTGTGTTGTTTCACGTGATGTTTTCTATTTAAATGTAGAGCATTTATTAAAATCATATGAATACAGAACAGTATGAATATACAGATTATATTTGTAATGTTCTTGTTTTTCGAGATTTGGATTACTGCGGGTCACACCAACCCTGTCAAAATGGCGGGCTGTGCTTCAACATCCGTCCCGACGAGTATCAGTGCAAATGTACGGCGGTGTTTTCAGGACGGGACTGTGACATAGGTAAATATTCTTGAAATGTATTTACTATACGTGTAGACATTTACTTTTCTCTGTGACATATCTTTCTTTATTCGGTCATCCTGTTTTCTTCCTTCAACCAATTTCTTATGTGATTCTTTTTTGGGTTTATACTCTTCACTTCTTTTTGTCTTACCTTCTTCTTTGCCTTTTCCCTTTTAATTTCTTATCTTTCTCTTACGTTAATATGTTATTCTTGCCTTTCCTCCTGCATTGGGATGTTTACCTTCGTTTCCGTAAACTTTTAATCCTATAATATGTTCTTTTCTAATTTCCCTTTCACACTATTCTTCTTCAACTCTTCATATCTTAAAGCTACCCTTCTTTCTTCCTCCTGCATTTTCTTATCTTCGAAAATATCGTGTGATAATTGTAATTTACTCCTTTCATTTCAAATATATATGTACATTATCATAATGGATATTAAACAAATATACCATGCACTGAGAGCCTCTAGTTGAAATTATGGATTCCGAGGTGACAGGAAAAGCACTATGTTCTGAGGGTCGTAGAACCGAAGAACATAGTGCTTTTTCTGTCACCGAGGAATCCATAATTTCACTAGTGGCTCTAAATAGTGCATGATATATTTGTTTTATATCCTTCGCATAATCATAATCATCGCAAAAACAAATGATTTCAATTCAATTAAAGAAAAATATAAAGAAAAACTAAACATTGATCATGGAACCATCACTGCACTGACTATGTTCTGTTTGTGACACTGACCCCCTTTGCGCAATAGTCCTAGCGCAGAGCGGGCGCAGAGCGCGTATTGCGCTATCTTTCCCAGGGGGGTGTCACTGCTGCCAGAGTGCAGCGATTTTTGCTCACCGGAAGAGCCCACAACTAGTTGCATTATGGGCTACTTGGGAACTACAGTTAACCAATCACAGAGTAGTTCAAACGCGTCGTCACGGGATCGAGGTCAATAAAACAAGTTCATATGCATACGTCACAATGGCTCCCATTGTTCTCATAAGCGTGATGAAATCTAGGACAGTGCGCAGGAAAATAGGCGCGATAGTCTACGCACTGCATAGCATGATGATTGGTCCAGTATTTCTAGGTCACTACGCGATGACGTAGAGAAGTGGGCTACGGGAGCTTCAAAAATCGGTTCACTCCGCCATGTTGCCCATGTACAAAGTCTATGGGACACGTGACTTGCGCGCGTTAAGTGAGCCTTCTAGTTATAAACGGGTTGGTTTGTTTATTCATACTTCTATGATCTTTCCATTCATGGTTACGCGCCTTAACAACTAATGCGCACCCAAATGCAAAACGCGCGCATCAAAGTGAATAATTAACCTGCTTTACATAATATACACGTGTAATTGTATGGAGAAAATACATTACACATACAGCTAGTGCAGTGCACACCCCGGCCGATTGTTAAATGACGAATTAGTGTCACGACCACAGAAGGACAACGATGCACAATGTGCACCATTGTCGTAATTTTTAAATTCGAATACCGCTACGTTATACATGAAATGCATCTCTAGAATATTCTTTGGAACTTATTGATATTCACGGGTGAAAATATGCTGTATTTCTTTTTTGTTAACTCTTTGAGAAATCTCGTCGAGCATCTTTCGCAAGCTAAAACAAGACCTCTGCTCGCAGGGAAGTTTTATAACACGCATCTCTATGGGCTCAATATGATCACCCGGCGTCTATGACGTCATTCATGGAATAGCATATACTATTCCATGAATGACGTCACGCATAGCACATTTTTCTCCATGGGCATTACTATGTTTGGTCACATGACGCTATGTAGACCAATCACTGAACAGGATTTCATTCATGTAGGATATAATATTATATAATATATGATTATAAATAGAATGTTATATATAGGGCGTTACCGACCTTCGCTTCAATAGTTTTTATTGTTCGTTTAGGGCGTATATCATTATCAAATCCTGATATACCTTTCTAATATGATGATTTGACATTTATATCAAACATCACCTACATTCGCTTTTAATTGTTTAAAGGTACTTCAGATTCGTCAAATCAGATGCGCGGCGCCATCTTAAGTACACGTTGCGCACGGTGCGTGATGCACGTTAGCTCAGTGTCATGCGGTGCGCGCAAACTGGCCCAGTTCAAAATGGCGACCCGCTGTGTAGCATCCCCACGCTTGATGCCCTTTAAAGGATTTGTCTGTGATTTCCGTTCTTGATTATACTTTTGTAATAAATGTTATTTTCACATTTATATCAACAATTTACTGTTCAGTGCAAAGAGCATGCGGCTCATCCCCGTGTGCTAACGGAGGGCGTTGCCTGGAGACTGACGGTGGATTTACCTGCTTCTGTCTATCCGGCTGGACAGGACCAAAGTGCGACATAAGTGAGTTTAAAAGGATCTAGTAACTTTGTTGACATGTGCAAACAGTGATGAGTGGTTGATACAATGTATATTGTTGTTATCTGATATGTCCACTAGCTGGGTGTTGTGTAAAAATTCAAGTTAAATGGACGTCAAATATGGCCGAGTAATGTGCAAAAATGCAAAGTGATATTCACTAACTCATTGCACTCACTTTGTAAACGGTTTTCGCGGTCCAGAACATCTGAACACTTCAATCGTACATACATTATCTTTTTAACGAAAGGGAAATTTGAAAGACCGAAACCTGTCCCATGCTTTTATTGTTAATACGAATACAACAAGGTATGAAGGAACCGCTAGAATTCCAATTGGATTTTGAGGATTTGGACAATGTTCCTAAGTCCCTTTTTGAAATTGTTTTCTTTTGTGAATAATTGAACATGCCAAATTTGCACAATCCAGTAAACTATGAAAACATGCCACTTTCTACTATTTTCATTCCATCAGATTTGAAATATTATCTCAATTTACCCTTTCTCAATGGATACACTTGTGTAGATCTGCTGATTAATAATAAGGGGAGGGCCAACATCGAAAAAGTGGCTTCCTTAAGGACTTAGGTTGCCAAATCTCCACAACAAGTTTAAACCAACTTTATTTGCAAGCATTTTTAATGAGACAAATTAATTCAGAGGTCTACCTCAAAAAATTTGTTGTGAACACCTCCAAATCCAAGATGGCGTCCAAAGAAGTAGCTGTTTTGACTTACTATAGACAATTGGCGAGATTTCCCAAACAACACCTGAAATAAGCATGATTTTGCAGTCATATTAAAGACAATAACATTTCCTATAATCTGATACCAAACACAATGGGTTTCAGGATATGTAACACGTTCATTTTTAGCACCAAACTCAAATTTTAGGCCCTTTTCCCCAAAAATATGAAATTATTGATTTACATAATTCAGCATATATCAATAATTGCACTGAGTGTTGAATTAATACTTTTCAGAAAACTGTCCAGTTATATCAGCAATACGCTGTGAAAATTTCAAGTGTTTACCATATCTGAACAAAAAGTTATAATAACTGGAAGTCAGCATTTTGATATCGACAAATACAGCAAATTTGTACGATTTCGAACACTATACAGGGTGCCCCAATAAAATGTAATTCTTGTTTACGGACTTAATTTAAGAAATGCTCTTAAATAATGACATATTGTTTATCCCTTTTTTAGAAAAAACTTCAGTTTTCTTCTTTTATGTCATAAATATGCCGCCATTGGTTTGCAATACACGAAAATAGAGTATCGGAAATGTCACTGCAATAATAAATCCATCATGCAAAGTGCACTATTTAGTGCAATATTCGAATGGGAGGCGCTCGTCCTTTACAGTCGGATCGACCATATCTGGATAATTATGTTTATAATATGATTATTATTCGGAACACCACAGTTAGCTAGACTTTTTAAGGGTTCGATGAAGACTTTGAATAGGCTATTATGTTTATCGTAGAATAACTTTTTGTACCACCGTGTACATTTGTAACCATAGTAACAACAACAATAGAAATACAATAAATCATATATCTGGCTAGTACAAGCCGCATTATACACACTTTTTTTCGCGTGAACATGGAGGAAAGCAAATCACATGTGAAATAACACCCTTCACCTGCTATTTTTAAGTTTTTAAAATGAATATTGGTTGATTTGGTATATTTTTGTCCATAATCGGCTGTTGTTACCATGGTTACACGAGTACAGTGTAGTGCACAAAAAACTAACATTCGGCTTGCTGAGGCTTTTCGGTGTTGTACATATTAGTTTAGCAATTGAGTTTGTTTTGTTTTAATACTGAGTCAGATAATGTGTATAGACCTGTATGGTCTCCAGTGACATGTAATAAGATATAAAGGGCATGAAGGGTGCATACATTGCGATCAAGATGGTGTTCGAATCTAGATACGCTCTGCACATATTACAGTATGTCCCGCATATTGTGTTCTTCAGTAAGACACTTATTCAAGATAATGAACATGATCTTGACAATGTTTTAAACACATCATGGACACCCAATATGATTCGAATTTGCAATATGCATGGCATGCGCGTCAGTATCAAGCTGACTGGAATGCTCCATGTGGAGTGGAATCAAGTTCATTTTTGAACTTGATTTATGATAAATGCAGTAAAACAAATACAAGACAGACACGACACGAGGGGACACGACATCTAGACGGACTACATAATGATGGTGGAATATTCATCATATTACAAGAAATGGTGTTTGTTTTTATTTGTTCATAAATGGAATTGAAGGTGTCCCAAGATTGACGCAATCATTTTGAAATACAAATCCTATAATTAAGATTACACATTTTTGAGACACCCTGTATAGCATAAGAATTCATGCAAAACTACCCGTTTTGTCGATATCAATGCTGATTTCCAAGAACTATAACTTTTTGTTAAGATACGGTACATACTTGAAATTTTCAGAGAGTATAGTTGATATAATTGGACAGTTTTCTGAAAAGTATTAATTCAACTGCTAATACAATAATTGAATTATGCGTAATTATGTAAATCAATAATTTCATATTTTTGGGAAAAAATGCCTAAATTTGGAGTTTGGGGCTAAAAATGACCGTGTTACATATCCTGAACTCCACAGTGTTTGGTATCAGATTATAGGAAATGTTATTGCCTTTAATATGACTGCAGAATAATGTTGATATGAGGTGTCGTTTGGGAAATCTCGCCAATTATCTATAACAATGCAAAACGGCTGCTTTTTTGGACGCCATCTTGGATTTGGAGGTGTTCGCAACAAATTTGTTGAGGTAGACCTCTGAATTATGTTGTCTCATTACAAATACTTGCAATTAAAATCGGTTTAAACTTGTTGTGGAGATCTGGCAACCTAAAGTCACTTTTTACGACTTTGGCCCTCCCCTTATAATACGATTGCCCATGACAACTATAATGACAGAAAGCGCTATGATCCCCATGCTCGGGAATAGCGCTATATAAATAACCGTTATTATTATTATTTTCAACCAAACTATTTGTTTTAACAATCCAGAAAATCTAGGAATTTTACTGATGTTGGTATTCTCTCTGAGTGTCCTAGCTCCACCTGTCTGGAAAAAGGCACACATGTAGATATATCTAATGAGTATAAATGAAGTAACATGCAGCAATCGACAGTTGTCCGGTAAGTCGTGGGGAAAGCAAACATGTTCAATTTTTTTGGAGACTTTTCCAGTCTCCAGCAGGTCTTCGCGACGTCTCCGCGACGTCTCCGCGGAGACGTGGAGACTAGCCGAGTCTCCGGTAAGTCGCGGGGAAAGCAAACATGTTCAATTTTTTTTTGAGACTTTCCCAGTCTCCAGCAGGTCTTCGCGACGTCTCCGCGACGTCTCGAGACCTATACTGGAGACCAAGGCGACTGAGAGGAAATGTTGCGGCGACGTCTCCGCGGCACTGCTTGACGTTGCTTGACCCACTTTAGAGACCACGTGACTGGGGTGTTTATCATCTTGTTGTAGATCTAGGTATATATAGACAGGCAGAAGTCGCGGCGACGTCTCCGCAACCTTGTGGAGACCCATGGCGACCTATCGAAGACGTTACGGAGACGTCGCGGAGACGTCGCCTTGGTGAGATTGTAAGCCGTTTTCGGGTCTCCCGCCTCGCCGCAACTACCGCGACTGAGTCGCGGCGACGTCTCCGCCAGTGAGATAGTACATGTACCTTTACCAAGCAAAATGTATCAATATTTCCGTTTTTATCCTCTTTCAGGTGTGGATGATTGCTTTAGCTCGCCCTGTCACAGTAAAGGGCACTTGTCTCGACAATGGGTTGGAATTCTAATGCACGCTGAAATGACAGGGACCCGTATGTAGATTTGTAACAACCCAGAAAATCAAGATGAAATATTGGTAGTTATGTTTCCTTTCTTCTTGCAGATGTGGATGATTGTCTTAGCTCGCCCTGTCTGAATGAAGGCACTTGTGTAGATCTCGTCAATGGCTTTGAATGCTATTGCCCACCGCAGTGGCAGGGACCCGTATGCAAATTCGGTAGGTACCTGGCTGTATGTCTATGTGTTTTATGTGTATGTGTGTTTGCGTGCGTGTATGTGTATATGGGTTTGTATTTTGTATATGTGCAAACAAATGCAATCAATTTAGAATGTACAATTTTATGTTTTTTATTTGCAGAATAACATTATAGTATTAATTATGTTGGCCATTTTGAACTTTTGAACAAAACAAGGTCGTGCACCTAAAGAAATGTCATAAACACTTCATGATTTGTCACCATCGACATAATATAATTGCATAAAATGTGGGTTTAACATTCTTAAGATATGTATGCAATAATATTTATATTTATTCATAATAACAGACGCAAATGAGTGCATGGGTCAGCCGTGTGTGAACGCCTTCCGCTGCCGTAATATGGTTGGTGATTATTTATGTGACTGTCAACCGGGATGGACTGGAAGGAATTGTGATGTCAGTAAGTATCTATTATGAATTATAATAATTCATTACCTATACACCTGTACACTGAAAGTTAAACAAAATATTTTCAGTTTACATGTTACTTTCATCATGATCATTATGATATTATTCTTAATAATTCGTTTTTAATGAGAGTAATATTTGAGCTTTCTAAAAATGATTTTTATTGGTCCATTGTTCACTTCCTCAGACGCAAACGACTGTGCTGGTCACTGCTTCAATGGTGCAACATGTTTGGTAAGATAAATATAATATTTGTGTCAGGTTTACAATAGCTTCTTACCAAGAGGTTTCAGGGACGAACACCGGCACTAGAGCTTTATATAGCTTTGTCGGTAGAGCACCGGTCTAGCACCCGGAGGGCTTGCCTTCGAATCCCAAGGAAACCCTATTTCTTTGCTCTTTATTTGTATATTATATCGGGTCAGTTCCTTTATATGTTTTAAATAATTTATTCAAAAAGATACATGACTTCGGTGATCCCTCGCACATATTCCTAATTTGGTTTTATTCTTAATTGATTGGGTTATCCTATTCAGTTTTGTTACACAACAATTATGTAGTTTTTGTTTTGCTACCGTATATCGTTTACAGATACTATTGATTAGTATGAAGAAATCGAGTATTTTTCTTTAGATACCGGGGAAACATGGGCTAATAATATGTATAACTGTATATCATCAATACGTTTACAGTGCAATGTGATTCATACTTATTTACGGTGATTCCTTTCATAACTGCCGCATAACTGACAACAAAAGTTGATTAACTTGAGAAATGTGTTCTATCTTAGTTTCAATTTCAATATCTTGCAAAAACTAACTAACATGCTTATAGATCATACGAACTCTGCTTTGATATAAATCAAAATGGCGAGTTCATTCAAGGTTAAGAATAACCAAGCTATCACCAGCATGACCAAATAAAGTTCATTTTTACTTAAAAGTACAACAAAGTAACATGTTCATGACACAAACAGGATTTGATCAACTCGTACGTGTGTGTCTGCATAACGGGTTTTACGGGCGTCGAGTGCGAAGTTGACATTGACGAGTGCACCAGCAATCCTTGCATGAATCGTGGTCGCTGTTTCGATGCCATCAACGGCTTCATTTGTGACTGCGAGCCGGGTTTTTCAGGAACGCGATGCGAAGTAAGTGATTAAATGTCTAAACTCTTGTAATTCCGATGAGCGCGATACTTTTCGACGTTGAAGTCATTTTACTTTAACAATGATAACGACAACATGAATGAAGTACAGTATAATTGCATTGAACCAAAAATTAGTTCCAGAATAATTATGTTTCTTGTTATAACTATTAATGAAATACGAGTATGACGTTTTAATAACTAATCTCTGACATATTTAGGTACCATCATTATTTTTCTTTCTCTACTAACCGATAACCGAAAGGGTTTGAGTTTGCATACATATAATAAACATAGGTGAAACGGGAAATAAATTAATATGCCATAATAACAAATGAGTAACAAGCGAGTAACTGAGCGTGGAAATATAATTTAACGTTCGGATGGTGATTTCTAGCGTCGGTATTTCACACCCAACCAGTTTCCTTCTAGATTTTGCAATGCCCAAGGATATATGGCCCATCAGATTCCCGTGGGCAATGGGTTAAACAAAACATCATTGGTATTTTGCGCTTGCGAACCGTGCTTTCCTGTTCCTGAGAGTCCTCAGCAGTTACGAGTCAACTTTCACTGCCAGTATCACTCCCTTTTCAATTATATCATTCTTCCAGGATGATGTAGACCAGTGCGATCCAAACCCATGCAAACATGGTGCCTCGTGTTTCAACATGCTGGGAGACTACTACTGCGCATGCCCGGAGCAATACGAAGGGAGGAATTGTTCCAAAATGAAACGATCCTGCGAACACTCATCTTGTCAAGGTTTGTACGGACCAAATATTTGCTTATTGATGGAAATAATACAATTAAGTTTGACAAAGACAACTATCTGTAAAACAATTGAAGAATATATGCAATAAAATGGTTGATAACGACAATAATCGGCAAGCAGGTAGTGTCAACGTTTCAAAAAATCTGCTTTAAAGTGCTCATCCAACGTAAGAGCCCTTTGAGAATCCTGAAATTAATTCATGCGTGGATCATAGATTTCTGTCTTTCAAAATAATGATTATAATACAAAATACATGAATGCTGTAATTGGCGTTATAACTAGGAACAACACTTTAAACACTAGATTGTTTTTCATTTGTAACATGCAGCAATCGACAGTTGTACAGTAGCGGCCCTGACTAACAATAGTAGTGGTCTTCTTGGACCAGTGTTCCAAACTTCTCATGTCTGTGGTATCCATGGCAACTGCATCAGCCTCAACGAAGATGGAAAGTTTACGTGTATCTGCGGTTCCGGTTACACTGGACTCTACTGCCACGAACGTAAGAATGTATGACATACAGTTAGCACAGCTGCACAATATTCATCATCTTCTTCTTTTTCTTCTTCTTATTCTTAGTATTCTTAGTATTATTTTATTTATTTTCTTCATCATCATCACCACCACCATCATCCCAGCAGCAGCAGCAGCATCATCATCATCATCATCATCATCATCATCATCATCATCATCATCATCATCATCATCACATCATCATCATCAACAACATAAACACCATCACCATCACCATTTATTCTCACACCCCTGAAATGTTATAAATTATTGTTATAGTGCGTCATCCCCGTTTCCATTAAAAAGTAACAACATAATTTATCATATAATGACTTGTTTTTCACTAATTGTTCCTACAAATTATGAATGAAAAGTATATTAACCAATGCACATATTTTACTTGTGGAGTAGCACAAACAACGAAACGTATTTCTCAGCTATCATAGTTACGTGATATCAGCCAATCGTTTCAATGCCATGTCATGAATTTCTTCAGGTATCGATGCATGCGAGAGCAACCCCTGTCTCAATGGAGGGACTTGCATCAACGATCGAGACTCGATACAGTGTGTCTGCCCGTCCGGTTGGGAGGGACACTTCTGTCATATAGGTGAGTATATAAATTAAAACCCTCCTTTGGATGAGTAACGCGTTGATAGCCGCCCTTCTAGCTGGGATTGGCAAGGTCATGTATGTGTCTCAATATGCATGCTAGAAAAATCCCTGTCTCAATGGAGGCACGTGTATCAACGATCGAGACTCCATTCAGCGTGTCTGCCCGTCCAGCTGGGAGGGGCATTTCTTTCATATTGGTGAGTAACTGTCATTATTATTGCCATTGACGTTTTAAGGATATCCTGCCCTTCTGGTATGTGTTTCTCACTTGTGTTTCTGAATACGCTAACGATCTAGAAATGAATGTTATGGTTAAGACCGTCTGCCTAGGAGTGGCATTTCTGTCATATCGACGAATACTGGTAACTGGGATATTTGAGTGATAACCACACACCCTGCTGAATTAGAGGGGCATTTGATGTATTGCTCGATTTGCGTTCTGTAATGTCGACTAGTGTACAGTACACCAGATATCTTCAAACATTGCGTCTTCCCCCCTGATTCAGAGGGGTATGTCCGCTAATGCAGATTAGTGTGTTTGCCCTCCTGGATGGCATAATCATTTCCATTATATCGGTAAGTTTTAATATCTGCCGTTTATGCTGGGAGGGCATTTCTAGTACTAGTACATGTAATGTCCGTAATTTCATTTTATATTTTTCTTTTACATTACAGGTACCGATGAATGTTCGCAGAGTCCGTGTAGAAACAATGGCACGTGTGTCGACCACCACGCCGACTTTGCCTGCATCTGCCCCGAATCATGGAAAGGAAAGACCTGCAACTCGCGTATGTGACCATTGGTAGAAATTTAGAAAATCAAGCCTAAAACCTTATACATAAATTGAGGTGGAATTAGTGTAAATACTGACCTTTTAGAGCCGGGCACCATTGACTGTGTTTACTAATAAATGGCACCTTAGTATCATCTGATAATCATACACGTAGTAATAGCGCTCGTCACTTGAAACTTTTGCAACCTCGAAAGTCGAAACAAAAATTTAATGGGAGATTGTGGCGTTATTCACTGACATTTTGAGTACTCGGTTATTATTATCATGAAGTGGAGTGAAGCAGGCCCAACACATTCGTCCAACAATGTAAATTAAATTTAAAAGAATCATTGTAACAAAAAAAGCTGAATGATTTGAATAGACCTATATCAAAGACGGAATTACATAACACAGTAAACGCGATTCAAAGTATGTCAGTCTGCTGCGTTCAGTACTGTTCAATACATCATTCAAAACGTTGGTTTAAAGAAAATGTAAGTTTTAATCAATTGAATACATCACCATTCTTACTTTTCACCCATGGACCAGTTGCCAGTCATTGTGATGCTAGTACCTGCAGCAATGGTGGGCTGTGTACTGACACAGGAACATCTTTCGTGTGTCTTTGTCGGCCTGGTTGGGAGGGGACATCATGCAAAATAGGTAGGTTATTTTTAATGACAAAGATTATAATAATACTGCAAATAATTGTAATTATTTACTTTGCGATATTAATGTTAACATACTACTACTAATACTACTATTGTGAATTTGATCTTGAACTATATAGTAGATAACATTAAACATTAAGCATCACTAGTGATAATACAAAATGATCATGCAATAGTGAAACTTTGCGTAAAGGAAACTCTGTGTAATAATAGTATTATCAGTATTGCTACATTTATTTTTACAAATATAAAAAAAACCTTGCATAATACTTGGAGCTATGTCAATGATGGTTTTCTTTACTATTTTCTCCATGTCATACCATCAAAGAGTTGTCAAATAGTTGTTCCGAGCACCCGTGTGAAAACGGAGCAACATGCATCCCCAGCGGCGAATCGCTCACCTGTATCTGTAAAGAGGGATTTGAGGGAATGCAATGTGAAAACAGTAAGCAAAATATTATCATTATTATTTTTTGTTTTACTCCAATCATCTCATTCAATGGTGACATGACATTTCTTCCGGGACGATTGTTCCGATGACTAATCACGACGTTTTTGTTTTATAATAAAAGTTAAAGGTGCACCTGTAAAGTGTCAGATATTGCCCAAAATTACATTTGATACTTCAATCCTATACCAAAATTGTTGCAAGATATGTCCAAATGATGTGTGAAAGTTTCATTGAAAAAGAACACTGCTTTCCTGGTTAAAAAAGCAAAAATTTGTGTCAGCTTTTACAACGAATTACTGTATAACGTGTATGAGGTTTATGACCGTTCATTAACGCTTTTGAGCTGAATGATTATCAATGATAGATATCGTCATACTAAAGGGCCATTACAACAAATCCAACCCTATTTTATTCTTCTCTTACCATAAGCCAAACAACACGGTAGAAGAGAAATGTGGAAGCTCCAAGTAATTTTCGTGGAGTTAGACACTTTACTGGTATCACTTTAAGGTTTCTGTTAGTTTAAGATTGTGATTAATATTTAGGTTTAGCATTATAATTCGTGCTAGGGTAACTAATAGGGTATCTCGTCATAATCAATAACATGTTGGTACTCGGCGTACCGCTTTTACATTAAGGCTATTATGGGTTGAAATGAATTGACCTTTCCTGCTATTTAGTACTAAGTATATTTCAAGTGTTTTATTACATATTAAAATACTAACTACATAAGGAAATGTATTTCTGATTGCACCGTAAATACAGATATTGACGACTGCCGGTTGAACCCCTGCCATAATGGAGCCACCTGTGTAGATGGTGTCAACTGGTTTCTGTGTCGCTGTGCCGATGGATTTGCAGGACCCGACTGCAGGATCAGTAAGTTTAAATATTCACAATCAATTTCCGTTCTATGTTTTTAATAATGATATGGTAGATTACAAGTTCAGCCAGATTTGTTCTGCTTTCTTCTGTTCTTTGGCTACTTTTATTCAATAGGAATACATATAAAGGAATTCCTTCGTTAAGATGGCACCTGTATATCGACTCCCATGACACTCACCATGCTCACCGATGTATAGGTGAGATGCTAATGACAATTCGTGAGACATTAACATGTCTGTCAATTTTGCTTACTTTGTAAACAAGATACTGTATATGCTAGGAATAACATAATCTAGAAGTGATAAGAAGTCAACGGATAAAATGCAATTTACTTATTTTGAATTTTCCCCTCAGATATCAACGAATGTCTGTCGAATCCCTGTACATTTGGGAGCACATGCATGGACCAGATAGCGTCGTTCGAGTGTCTCTGTCCACAGGGACGGGCTGGGGTGACATGTGCAGAAGGTATGGCAAGCTGGAATGTTCAATCAATCAAACAATAATCAGTTAGTCAATCAATAAATCAATCAATCAATCAAACAATAATCAGTTAGTCAATCAATAAATCAATCAATCAATCAATCACATGCGTCGATATGTCCACATCAATTAAGTTTGTACTATTACCACTCAATTAGCTCTTATCAACGAACCATTTCCTATTTTTTCTATGGCACAAGAAAGGCGTCTCTCTTTTATCTCTTGCATGACTGATATCACCTTTCTCCTCACAGGTGATACTTACAGAGATTGTTTTGTTGTAACCGTTTAATTCAATATACATCACATTCAACTTAATATGTATCTCACTATACAGTAATCGGGTATCAAGCAGCTCCGAGATCATGTAAAGCGGGTCAGCAACAGTACGCTCACGGAGAATCCTGGCAAACTGACTGCACCAAATGCAGATGCGAAAATGGGAGCATTGATTGTACAAAGGTAAATAATACAAACAAGATTGTACATATAACTTTTTACAAATTACGATCCTCGTTCGCAAATAAGCAAACTAAATGTTGTTAACTAATCTAATTTAATTGCTCGCACGTAGACATTTTTTTTTTATTACGATACGATATATTAATATCGTTCAATGTTCAATATTATAAGTGATATAAAGATTAAACAAATCATTCTAATATCCAGTATAATTTCGCATGGATTATACAGGTTCCATTCATAATAAGGATTATTTATATCCTTTTTGCTTAGATATGTAATAACTGTTATAATCGCTTCTGATTGAATTTTCCTTCTATTTTGAGTAAATGAATCTTCTCGAGATATGAACATGTCAACACATTGCTTACGGCAACATGATGCACTATGCATTCTCTCCATGGGGTATACAATATCGGTGAGAGAACGGGTTAAGAGTTTCTGAATTCTGATGTTCGTTTGTTTAATTTTTCTGACATTAAGTTATGGTGCGATGAACCATCTTGCTTGACCAGTCTCCCTGGGGAGGAAAACGACACATCGTTACTGTACGTCGACCCCTCCTTGTTTCGCTGCTCCCAAGGATTCGTCTGCGTGCCGATACAGAACCACGAATGTTTCACTCAACCCTGTCAACCGTGGGGGACCTGCGAGATATCGCCGGAAGCCGAAAAGAAAAGCATGATGCCAACTCAAAACGGGAACGGGAGTCGTTACGATGGTGTTGTTAGAGGGACCGCATACGCCCTAGCCAGTGTTGCGCCTAATATGAGCAGCTGCGACTTTGGTGACGCGCATTCGAATCCGAAGTTCGCCTGCGTTCGCTTGATTGTCACCTTCAATCTGTGGAAGATGCCAGTGGTAACGTGTAAAACCAAGTCTAACTTTTAAAAAATCGTTAATCACGCAATTCATTTTCCGCATTAATATTATCCTGCAAAATGAATCGAATGATTCATTCGAATTCGAGCACTGTTTTTGGTAACTTGTAAAATATCTGAAATAATTATCAAGGCATATACAATTATGTTTCAACTTGAGATGATTTATCAGTGACAACAAACACATATAAACTGATTTATATACACGAACATTTTAAACATAAAAGATCAAACCTTTTTTTTCGTTAATTGAACGTTGAATGTGATTAAATTTATTCCCTCCTTCTTTTTATTTTACTTTTACCAGGGCATAACCGTTAGTGCCGTGTGCAAGGACCTGCGTCAATTTCTTGCAAAACACGCAGCAACTGAATATGAGATGCAGATTTTCATTGTTTGTCGAAAACATGCTGAGCAAGCGGATTCGATTGATTTAACAGTGGTATGGCTAAGAATATATTACTGATTGTTTAATTCATAGGCGTCAATTTCTTCTCGTCATGGGGGGGGGGGGGGTGATACCTCATGCACACTTCTTTTAAAGTTAAATGTACTAAAAATTAAAATGTTAATAATTTTGGGGCATAATTATAAATGTTATATATGGCATTTAAGTTGAAGATACTGATCGTGCAATTTCTCATGTTGCTATCAATGACGAATATTACCACTTTTCATAACAAATTGTCACGTTTCACCTTATACATTGATTGACAAGAGCGCACCTGTACCTGACAAATGCATTATTTCTACTGCATCGTATTTTGTCATTAATTGTTTAAATCGTATATTGTCTAGCAAATCACTTACACTTTGTCCCATGCAGTCGACAGACAAGACATCGCCCGCACAACAGTCGGCCAGCGATCCGAGCATAATGCTGAGTGAAGACTTGATCAGTCGCCTGCAGTATGGAGGGAAACGAAGCACACCGGTTCTTCACGCAATGACCCGCATTCAACAACTTTCACCTGTGGTTACGACAGATACAGCGAATGGTAGTAAGTTGGTATAATCGGTATAATTAGCAATAATATATGTTACGCTTTTATGAGTAATGCGCTCCACTTGGCTCACTAATGTCCAAATTATTTTGCACCCAATGTTCCTGTTTCATCTTTTCATCTTGGCTGCAAATGAAACCAAACTGTTGTGCATCTCTTTTATTGAAATTATTAGCTTTTTGGTAAAAAATTACATATATTGGGTGCACCCTCTACCACCACCACCCCCCCCCCCCTATTTTTAAAAGAATAGAATAATGATATTGTTTATTGTAATATAAAGGGATAAACAGACATATTATTACCATTTTGTTATCTTCGCCTTTTCCATATATGAAACAATTTGCTTGCATTGAATTGCAGATGTATTAAATATAACTGCATATTTATGTATTCCACTGGCCTTACACTTCACAATTTCTTCCTAAAAACAGGAATGATGATCGTAACGTACCTCATCGTCCTCCTCTCCGTCTCCCTCGTTGGATGCGTCATCATCGGTTTCAGTCGTCGATATCATCGATCTCCACCTCCACCTCCACCACCACCACCTCCATACCTAAACACCGATCATCACCCGTCAACTCGTGGTGCGATTGGGGGCATGATGTCGACATCCATCCTCCAACAACAGAATGAGTACGTCATCGAAAGAAGGAATGACTACATGATCGGTGGAAACATGACAACCGATGAATGGGCGTCGATGACCATGACATCGACCAGTTCGTACATGAATATCGGGCGACATCATCACCTGGATCCTGAGGGTGTACGAACAGCGAGATGGACGAGGCATGGTCAGCATGGTTACATGGTGCCTGATCGTGAACCAGGGGCAACCAAGACGACATTAGAAAATATGGTCACGATCAACATGAATCAGCCAACTGACAGAGATCCAACATGAACTACTTAGTATGGGTGGACATTTCATCCGGTCATGCCTAGTTACTAGCAAATAAATTGTCTCTAATTCACGTTGCTCGTCTTTCTATATATAAAAGTCTGTGTTTTTCAAAATAACATTACCATACATTTTTGTTGGCGTTGTTAGATTTTGTCCAAGAAAGAATATGTTATAAATTCATCTGTGCATGTTTTAAGAGTTGAAGATGCCTGTAAACTTTCGATGTTAGCAATCAAATGTCCGAAATCACTTGATCGGTACACACGATAACATTATTCCGATTAAAGGCACTTGGAAAGTAGCTTGAATCCTTGAATCAAGAGACGTACAGGGTTGAGGTAATTGTATACAGATTGCAAATGGTGGAGTGATCTAAGCGGGGCTGTCATTTTCGTACGCAATTTTCGGCGTATGTTTTTGTCTGCATACATTGTTTCGGTTATATTTTACTATCTTATTCTTTTCTTATACTATTTCAACCCTTTTAATAAATCAGCTGGGCCAATAAACATGTTTTATATACTCAACTTTGTAATGCTGTTATATTCAGCTTTGAGATTGATAAATTTTTACTTTGCTCTCCAAGTGGGAGCTCCTGTGTACATACGTGTAGAAATGCTGCTGTTTTGCATGCATCGGTTGTTGCTAGGACAGGCTAGCCCTTGTAAATGTTGGTGGTTTCATGCTGTAACAATCATTACTAACATGTATCATTTTATAATTGTTGTTCAAAGTTTAATTACCTTTGTTAACATTTTCAGTACCAAGAAATAAACATGCGTTTAGGTTGTTTTTGGGGTCTGCTATATAGTTATTGTACATACCATGTTTGACATGTTTTACATATGCCATGTTATCAAAACATTTTTATTGATATCGTAAATACTTGATGTAACTTGCTAATTACAAATAATACATCTTGATTTTGTAAATTTTGTAAATTGTAGTGCTGGTAATTATACGGGACTGTGTCATAACTAAGTGTAAAACATTAAATCCTGATCTTGTACAAAGTAGTTGTTTATTATTATTATTCAAGTATATATGAGTGTCTGTATGATGTTTTGTTATGTTACTCTTTTCAAAATTACCAGAGAGTGACGATATATAGAAGAATGTATAGGCTGAATGATAAATCATATTCAAATGTCTTATTCAAATAAACACATTTGTTCACAAAATCACGATTTTGGTAATTTGTATTTCATAATCTTAATAATGATGTGCTGATGGATTGACTAGTTGGTAATACATTATTTATTTCGATTACATACAAAATTAAAAAGTCGAACAGAATGATAATTTGTTAACTCATCTTCTTTTTTTCCTTCGCAACAGAGTGTTCACGCACTCTCCCCTCAGTTGACGAAGTTATTCAGCTACATTCTCATCTCCTCTCATTTCATCTCCTCTCCCCCACCTCTCCTCTCCCCCTCTCCCTTCCTATCCTCTCTTTTCCCCTCCCCCTCTCCTCCCCTCTCCTCTCCTCTCCTCGCCTTTCCTTTCCTCTCCCACTCCTCTCCTTTCATCTTCTCTCAGCCTCTCTCATCTCTTCTCCCTTCCTATCCTCTCTTCTCCCCTCCTCTCCTCTCCTCTCCTCTCCTCTCCTCATCTCATTTCATCTTCTCTCCCCTCCTCTCTTCTCCCCTTCTCTCCTCTCCTATCCTTCCCTCTCTCCTCTCATTATTATTATTATTATTATAATTATTAGTATTATTATCATTATTATTATTATTATTTGATTTGATTTGGCATCAAATACATTTACATCAAAACAAAACAATAAGTTACAGAATAATTATTGTTATACATTATCTCGGTGTCAGCTGCACCTGGGCGAGTCTCCGGGTATGGACAAAATTAACTTATTAACTATTATAGTCCGCAGACATTCCTCCCCTTACCCGACCAGGTGCAGCTGATTACATGAGAATGACTCCTTCCATAAACAATTAATTAATAGACATTGTTTACAATAATTACTCACTACAATAATTGAGACGTCTAAACTTGAACATTTATATATGAAAAACAATTTACATAAAAGTACTAAAATGGCAATCATAAAAGGGGAGGACATGTCATCATCAAATGAATCTAAATGAAAAGACTTGATATTTACTGCATTAAAAAGTATTCATTCCATTAAAATTCAAATTAAATGTATTATTATTATTGATACCATTATTACATATTACACGTATAATAATTGTTCATTAAAAAACACACCTAATTCTACAATTTAAAAATTACATTTATAACATTTAGGGGTAATCAAACATGTAACTAAATTACTATCCTCTCCTCTCCTCTCCTCTCCTTTCGTATTCTCTTGTATCAATATGGCACACACATAATATATAACAACAGGGGAGACAAAAATGGTAGTGAATCTTGATTGTATCAATGATAAAGACCATTTGGTCGAGCGCCATCTCTGCTATAGTTGAGTTTTGGTAAAGAGAGTACAGTTTTGGTCCAACTGAAAACCTGCACTGAAAACTGAAAACCTGCACCATTTATATTACAAACTAATAGTTAAAACTGAAGAGGGCGCTCTCTTTACCAAAACTTAACTCAAATTTTCTATTTTTTGTTGGTTATTATTATTGTTACGGGGACGTTCGTCGTCCAAATATATATGTTAGCCAATTGCGAATTGCTCGGAAGATATTGGCAGGTTGACACAAGATTAGCCAGGATTAGCACTAAACTGTTAAAGAAGTTAATTTAATTATTCGTAACGCATACACAGCATAGTACCCGTCACTCTGTCCAAATCCTCAAATTCTAGCGGTTCCCTCATATACCTTGTTGTATATTTTAAAAACGTGGGACAGGTTTCGGTTTTTCGAATTTCCCTTTCGTTAAAAAGATATTTATACAATTGAAGTGTTCAGATGTTCTGGACCTATCCACTGGATAGTCGTAACCGTGTACTGTACAAAGTCAGTGCAATGAGTTAGTAAATATCACTTTGCATTTTTTGCTCAGGCGGCCATATTTGACGTTCATTTAACTTGACACGTAATTCAAACAATACCTAATGGTTTTTAGTGAACACTGTATCAACCATTCAACTTTTTGCACATGTCAACAAAGTTACTAGATCACTTTGATAGCTTGTTGTTAAAGTGTAAAGGGGTAGTATAAAGTTCTGGTCAAACTGAATTTTAGTAACTAAAACTGGTGAGTTATTAAAAAAAATAATAGTTTTAATTCGATGATGCTTGAAAGGTTGAAAAACATGTAAACAGCTAAATCCAGGGCTGTTTTCATTAGAAAAGCATCCGTTAACACAATGGGGCGCCCTCCAGACACCTGAAAGTTTCAACCATTCTTTAAAGGGACTTAGTAACATTGTCCAAATCCTCAAAATAAAATTGTAATTCTAGCGGTTCCTTTATACCTTGTTGTATTCGTATTAACAATAAAATCATGGGACAGCTTTCGGTTTTTCAAATTTCCCTTTCATTACAAAGATATGTATGATTGAAGTATTTAGATAAGAAAATCTCCGGGCGAGATTTTCATCCCTGTACAAAGTGAATGCAGTGAGTTGGTGAATATCACCCAATATCACTTTGCATTTTCGCTCATTACTTGGCCTATACATTGTCCATTTGACCTGAAATTTTCACACAATACCCTGAGGACATATGAGATAACAACAGTATACATTGCATCAACCATTCATCAGTTTTTGCACATCTCAACAAAGTTACTAGATCCCTTTAATCAAACTGTGAATTTGATTCAATAGAGAGATCATAAAAATAAAAAAAATTTTAAACCACGGTTTATTTCCCCCCAAAAATGTAGGATTTTGTTGTTGGGCCCCAAATTCGGATATAATTATAAATATTTCAGCTATTTCTGAACCGATTTTGATCAAACAAAGTTTATCCTGTCTTTAAAATATGTGTGTGCTTTTTCAAATACACTTAGTTTTTCATTACCCCACAAATAAATTATTTCTTGAAGCGCCCTCTGAACCAAAACTGAACAATCCCTTAATTGTTTTACAGTTTATGCAATCATGTCGCAATATATAACATATTTTGGGGGTCTTTAATTTTGTATTGATCAGAGTCGATTCAACAATTGAATCAGTAAAAAATGTATGTATTGATAAGACAAAAAACATGAATGACGCATTAATGATTAAAGAATTTTCCTTCGCCAGTAGGCATAATTATACTGATCTTTAACAAAGACTCCGGGATTGCCAGACCGATGCTCAGGCCATCGAACCCCAGAGAGTCAGATCAGAGACCCTTGACATCATGAAAAACATTATCATATTATAGCCCTATAATTATACATAAAAAATTAATACAAATCGGTAATGGGATTGTGAAGTTGTGTATATAATTCAACCTATTTAAGAGGGGGAAAAGAGACTTTATTAATATAATGTACTTTTGTACAGTATATTTCAATAAAAACAAATAAAAAAATGTGTTATTAATTTTCTACTCAGTCAGTTTCGTATTTCCTTGTGTAGAAATTAAATGGAAGGATACGAATAATATATCTATATTATATAAATCAATACTAAGTGCAAGTTGGTCTTTCTAGGAAAGACAAAGTCAAAAGAGTTTAATAGAAGGATTTGAGTCAGAACTTTTTGGAAGCCATACATTTTGCGGTGGCCGCAGTATAGATATCCCAGAATGCAGTGCGCGGATCCGGCCATCTTCTAACTTTCTGTGAAATCTCTTCCTGTTTTCACCGCAGTCTTCGACTCCGGCCGGCGAAATTACCTAGATACTTTCACTGATGAGCTGACTTGAAAATGTCTTTTTCAACCTAGTTGACCCATCATGGAACCGAATTAGCGATGCGGAATTTCGATTCCGTTTTGGATGTAAGTTTTCCCGTATTTTGTTATTCTTTTCCGACCCGATCGTTGTTTTCTTGTGTCGCTTGCGTCCGCACCCATACCAAGCCTGCCTTGCTCATTTATCATGTTTATTCTGCCTTGCCGCTGGGCATTGCACTGCCACTGCCACTGGCACTAGCACTGCACTGGCGCTGGCTGGCGCTGAAGATCTCAATCACTCGAGTTGATATTCATGATATTGCTTTGCCCAAACATTTATTTTACTTTTAGTTGGAATGTTATTGAAATTGTGTACTTCACCCAATGGCTAATAAAATGTAAAAATCCATATTTACGATTTGCCTCCATGTTTGAGTTTGACCTTTCTGAACTAATATTAATGCTGAAAAGTGAAATGAATGTTGCGAGTGTTTGTCAAAAGTAAAAACGATTTGATATTTAGACTTCATAAAGAGCATAATATCATTAATGCAATCTACGATCAGTCTGACTGAAGTAGGATTTCCCTGTCCATGTCGTGTCTCATGACCAAAACGGACTGATTGATTTGAGGGACCAAGTCCAAGTTTGTCTGTGAATGACTGGTGGGCCGAGCCCGAGGGGGACAAACTGCGCCATTTTCCCGGACCATTAGTCATTACTCCTTTAGAAATAAAAGTGATTACCACAGTGGTAGAGGAACTCGCCAACTAGGCCACCTATATATTTGAACACTAACGTGCCCCATTCAGAGTCATGCAAGTACATTGAGAAGTAACTAATGATAGTGCTGTAACCGATCATCGGATCGGCATGCCGATCACGATCCGATCATATATGATCGGACCGTTTGTGCCGATTTCCGATCATGCAGAAAAAATCGGAAGATCGGATCGGCAAAAAAAAAAAAAAAAAAAAAAATTGTGAAAGGTTACGCCAAATTAATCACATGGGACTAAGCTCAGAATCGGCGTGAGTAATTTTGTAAAAGAAGAGGTAATCAGTTTGAAATGAAAGCATACCCGTACAAGATTACCTTGGGCTTATTAATATGGATATATGTTGCTTCGGTATTCATTTATATTCCCAAAATGTGTTTTTTGGGGATCATTTTTCCAAAGAAAAAAAAAACGATTTTTAATTTTTTTATTTATTTATTTTTATTTTTAAAATTTTTTTTAGCCGATCATCCGATCCCGATCATCGATCCGATATCGAAGATCGATAAAATTTTGCCGATCCGATCAAACGATCCGATCATACGATCCGATCATCAAGGTCAGTTACAGCACTAACTAATGAACTTGCAGTCCTGATTCATCGCAGCCCGTTTGCTTCGAAATCGAATATTGGGGATACATGTAGGTGGCCAAGTTCTCTCCCCTAGCCGAGTTTTCGCCCTTGGCCGAGTTTTCCTACCACTGCTGGGGACGTATTCTGAAAAGGATTTTAAGTTAAAATTTATTGTATAGATCCATGTCATAATACAGTTGTCATTTGTATGACACACCTCTTGACCCCCGGCAAAGGTGCGACATGGATGCGTCATGTACTCCCATATTGATGACGCACAGTACCCTCATGGAAGCAAAAGGTAATTCACAACACTGCCCTATGTGTGCGTCATAGTCGGTCACTTTACCATGAGTGCGTCACAAGGTTCGTCAATAGGACCGTCATGGGTCAGTCATTTTCATGAAATGGTGCGTCACAATTTTGACTCAAATATATGCTTTAATGTTTCCTAATGGTGAGTCACTTTTTCTGACGGAGGGTGCGTCATGGTTCATAAAAGGGTGATGCACATTGGTACAATGACGCACCTTTTCGGGGGTCAAGAGGTGCGTCATACAAATGACACCTGCATAATGTCACTAAAATATTTTTAGCAAATCGCTATTCCTTAAGTACAGAACTTTCAGAATACCGATTTGGCTAAAAGTATGTTAGTGACGTAGATACAATAAATCATTTTCAGAATACACCCCAAGTACTGTACTAGCTGGGGAAACTAAATACTTCCAGACGAACTCCGCTGCATACAATACGCGCCAATATTCTAAATGAATCCGGACTGTATGCGATTTGAAAAGCATTGTAATTTGTAGGCGGCCAAGTACACCCGCAAGAATGAGATCCCCCAGTCAGTACGGAGGGCCAACTTGCCGCAACTTGCTACTATACTAAACATAGCCACCAAATTTAGGGTCAGGGTTTGGGTTAAAGGACAATGAAATCCAGACAAATTGTTGTATGCACTATAAGACACTAAATATAATGAATAGTCTCTGAAAATTTGAGCACAATCGGTCAAGAAATAAGAAAACTATGGCGCTTTGAAAAAAGCCATGTATTTCTTTGAGTGACTCAAATTGGCAACGCACTCTGGCAAAGTTGTGGACAACTCCCCATACATTTTGTACACACAATTTCAGTTTTGTTCAATTTTCTCAAAATTTATGTTAACCCTTCGTTCGAGTTCAACATTTGTAGAATGCTTTTATACATAACATATCATGAGTTAGGGGAATCAAAAAATGTGACTATGAAGAAAACTGTAAAAATGGGAACATTTGTGTACAAAACATATGGGGAGTTTTCCACACCCTTATCAGAGTGCGTTGCCAATTTGAGTTCCCCATAGGAATAAATGGACATCTTCAAAGAGCCGTAGTTTTCTTGTTTCTTACCCGATTATTCTCTAACTTTCAGAGATTATTCTTCTTAATCTCTTCAAGACTATGAAAGCAACATTTTGCTTGGGTTTCATTGCCCTTTAAGGTTAGGTTTGTCTGGCCATAGGTACACTTATACACTAGGGCCCCAGTTGTAGGCTTTATGGTAGTTGCCAGTTTCTGTCTGCGATCAGCTGAACTCATTTGACAGAATCTGTCTTCTCAGCATCAATTTCATTAAACACACTTAAAGGGATAGTTGAGTTCTGGTAAGGAGAGTACAGTTTTAGTGAAACAGAATTTTAGTAACCAAAACCTGCATCATTACATTACAAACTAATAGTTATAACTAGAAAGGAACACAAAATTACAAATGACGTAGTAAAGATCATGTTATCATTCAAAAAGAGCCGTTAAAACGTAAGAGGGCGCTCTCTAAACACTCATCGGTTTCAACCATTTTGAAACAAATATTGTGCATGTGATGCTTTGTTGAAATAGTGATTAGATAAAGAAATAACCAACAACTATTTAAATACCTATTTTGTAACTTTTTTGAAAAGAGGAAGCATTTTTTTGAATTTTTAACGGCTGATTCAAAATTCTCTAATAAACCTGGGCCCCGGGTTTATTACAAATTGTTATATTTATGGATATTTCAGCCGTCTCTGAACCGATTTTGATCAAACAAAGATGATTTTATTATTGAAATATTATGCTCTTTCAAATTTTACACTCAGCTTTTCATTAACTCACAAAAAAAATAAGTAGTCTAGCGCCCTCTCTACCAAAACTCAACTATCCCTTTAAGTTTAAGCACTTGACAATAAGTTTTAACTTATCCAGATCTGTTGTTTGAATTTACAAAAGTTAGCAAAAGAAAACTTGTAACTATACTGAAATGAAAGTGATAATTTGCCAGAATTTTCGTTGACAAAGGAAGTTTTATTTGATGACAACATTAGATGGATTATTCTCGTTAATCTCTCAAAATATATTTTTTATTTGAGATGATGACAGCTTTCCATTCATTGAGTTCAAACATTGCTTCTGTATAAGGCAGGGCTCCAAACTTACCTTTTTTCTGGTGGCCCAAAAGAAAATTTTCTGGCCCGAAAATTGTATTTCATGAGTAAACTTTTTACTATTCAAAAATCATTCTTTCCTAATCAGACCTGTGATTATAGATGAAGCATGACATAAAAGAAAACAAGATTTTCTCATTTTGCCAAGCCCAATGTCCGGTTGAAAATCTCCTTGCCCGATCAGGCCACCAAAATATGACTTTTATAAATTTTGCTGGCCCCAAGTGCAATTTCACAGTGTGAGTGTTGAGCCATGTATAAGGGTCAGGATTTTTATCATCATCATCATCTATACGGAAGGATAGGTTTGTGTCCTGTAGAAGGACATTTATCATTTATAATAGGCTCTTAATTTGTTATCTCACTAACTAAATTGCTACGTCTTGCATCACAACATAACAAGCCCAAAACAGTACTTGGGCATGGAACTATGGGAGGATGGCTAAAAATTTAAATAAGAATTGGCACTACTACTAGTATATCTTGTATCTTGTGTTGGTATCTTCCAAAAGGTCTGCTGGGGACTATAACCGGATGTAAGGACTTTGGCAAGAGTGGGTAGTCTTTGAGTTATTGCTATTAATTAATTTCTTTTAATATTGGAGAGCAGATTTTAATGCTGCACAGTGCACTGTTCTAGATGACTTGATGTTGACGATTAATTTAGTATTCCATAGCTGGACTTTTTCTGGAAAGTGTGGCAGGATGAAGGTTGCTGAAGTGCTGTGGAAGGTGCAAAACTGGTTGCCGTGGATGCACCAAGCTGAACTTCCCTTCTTTTCATAGTAGACAAATGAGTGGGATTTTCATTTTTAAAAAATCATCATTTTTTTCTGTGCACATTTAGTGACAGATCTATCTGATTCTATGAGTTTTTGGCAAGATCATTAAACAAACAAATTCCACATTAAATGATTTCTTGTTGCACATGTTCTAAGTTTTTAACTTATGATCCTCAAGACTTATTATCCCATCTTTGATGTGTTGATAAATATACAGATATACGTACATCTACACACATAATGGTCATTTAGTGCTTTCAATGTGAGTAACATAGTGCTTTACAATATTATTATGCCTCCGCAACGAAGTAGCCGGAGGCATTATGTTTTCGGGTTGTCCGTCCGTCCGTACGTCCCGTTCTCGTGATCGCGTTATCTCAAGAACCGATTAACGGATTTTCACCAAACTTAGGTCATGTATGTATCTTGGGGGGCCAATGATCTGATTAGATTTTGGGGTCATGAGGTCAAAGGTCAAAGGTCACAGAGCTCATTATATATGCAAAAATAGCTCGTGATCGCATTATCTCAAGAACCGATTGACGGATTTTCACCAAACTTGGGTCATGTATGTATCTTGGGGGGCCAATGATCTGATTAAATTTTGGGGTCATGCGGTCAAAGGTCAAAGGTCACAGAGCTCATCGTATATGCAAAAATAGCTCGTGATCGCGTTATCTCAAGAACGGATTGACAGATTCTGACCAAACTTGGTACATGTATGTATCTTGGGGGGCCAATGATCTGATTAGATTTTGGGGTCATGAGGTCAAAGGTCAAAGGTCACATAGCTCATTATATATGCAAAAATAGCTCGTGATCGGGTTTTCTCAAGAAGGGATTGACAGATTCTGACCAAACTTGGTACATGTATGTATCTTGGGGGGCCGATGATCTGATTAGATTTTGTGGTCATGAGGTCAAAGGTCAAAGGTCACAGCTCATTATATATGCAAAAATAGCTCGTGATCCCGTTATCTCAAGAACGGATTGACTGATTCTGACCAAACTTGGTACATGTATGTATCTTGGGGGGCCAATGATCTGATTAGATTTTGGGGTCATGAGGTCAAAGGTCAAAGGTCACAGAGCTCATTATATATGCAAAAATAGCTCGTGATCGCGTTATCTCAAGAAGGGATCAATTCTGACCAAACTTGGTACATGTATGTTCCTTGGAGAGCCAATGAACTGATTTTGGGGGTGATGAGGTCAAAGGTCAAAGGTCACAGGGCTCATTATATGTAAAAGTAGCTTGAGATTGGAAATCTCAAGAACTGAATATCAGATTTCAATCCAACTTGATACCTGAATGTATAATAGGGAACAATTGTAGTCATTAGATTTTGGGGTCATGAGGGCAAAGGTCAAGGTCACTTATAGCTCATAATTGTGATACGTCAAGATCTAAAAGACAGAGTACCATCAAAATTGAGTTGACAGAATTAATTCTGTGTACATGTTGATTTGGGCTTGACATTTATTGCGTAATGGCGGAGGCATCATTTTCGACTGCGCGCAGTCGAAGATCCATCTAGTTATTACATAAATCTATACAATTTATAGTTTACTTCAATTGCTGATGAATAATGATGTTGCAAACTTCTTTTCTTTGTTGCAGTTTATGAACATTGAATGAGGACTAAATAAGACATTGGGTTAACCTTCTTCTTCAAATGAACATACATTGATTCATCTGTGTGGGACTTAACCAATAACTATGGCTCATCGGGCCGAGGCAAGACTGAAACGGCTGGAAAAGCTCTACCTCAGTGGAGTCCAGGATGGTAAAGGAGAGTCTCTTAGCTTGGAAAGTTTACTTGATGTACTGGTGTTGCTCTACGACGAGTGCAGTGCGTCCACACTGCGTAGAGAGAAGAGCATAACAAACTTCCTGGACTGGGGTAAGTACATTCAAACCTGTATATAGTAACCACTTAAAGGAAACAAGAATAATGGCTACTGTAGACAGGGAACCTTTATAGACAGGTTCAGTAATACTGTTTTTCTCTGCAGGAGATCACTTTTGGTGGCTGCTATACACAGGTGGCTACTAAAAGAGATTTGACTGTATTTGGATGGCTTGGATCTGCTGTCTGCTAAAGAATAAGAATATACTGATAAGACGTGAACATCTGGGTCAACATTACAATTGTATGTAACATTCAATTAAAGAACAAATAGATCTATACAAAGATAAGTTTCTATTCATGGGATACACAACAGTATACAACTAACGAATGGGCTTCTTGTGATAGTCAAATCTATTACCGAGGTGGGCTCAAAATGATTATTACCCGAAGCGTAGCTGAGGGTAATAGTCATTTTGAGCCCACCGAGGTAATAGATTGCCTATCACAATCAAGCACATTCGTTAGTTGTTTTATATCACTCATCAATATCACGGATTGTGTTCAGCTTGTAGCAAAATAAGTGAAAATCTCTTGAATATTTCATAAAATCGCTTGTAAATTTTGATATAAAAATCAATCGCCAGTATGAGCCTCATGAACCACGGCGCATCTAATACGCTTAAAGTCATTGTTATGTTGCGCATACAATCCACAAAGACGCAAAACTGAGTGCGCACCAACGCGCTGGCTGTTGCGCACATACGCAATGAATGCGTGCTAGCGCTCCCACGGATGTGCTTATTGGCTGTCTTGGCGTTCTTCTTCCAGGGTGTTAGTTTTTACCAGCAATGTCAATCACGTGACTAGAACGTGTGCGCCATAGAGTACTGCACAAATTTGATCGCGTGTGCATTTTGCTAAAACACATGATCTATGGGACGAACGCATAACAAACTTTTAGTGTTAATTTTTGCTAACAAGCCCGGTCACGTGATTGCGCGGGGATTGCACGTGTTGTCCAAAACTATCATTTGTCAAATACAATGGTAAAACGATCTTATGAGGGATATAATTTGTATTATATGTGTTATCATCTGCAACTGGGCACTATACCGTACAAGATTCACAGGTTCATGGTTCTAACCAAAGGCATTGCTTGCTATTTGGTAGTATTTAGCTTTCATCTTCAATTTGTCTTATTATTCCTTGGCCAATCTCTATTACAAACTCTACAATGGCAAAGATATATCTTCCTTCTCTTTTTTATATTGAATTAGTCACTCTAGTCTCTCTTTGAAAATGGCCACAACTACATGTAATATCCTGGTTTTATCACAGACAACAATGGGTTCAAGCTGATTTGCCTTTACTCCAATTAGCAGCGAAAAAATTAATATTTTTATTTCGGGGGCTCCATTTTCGGGGGCTACTTTTCCAACTTTCGGGGGCTACAAATTTCCGGGCTCTTTTTCAAATTTTTTTTTTTTTCGAATTTTTTTTTTTTTTTTTGCGGGGGCGAATTTTTTTTTTGGGGGGCGAATTTGGGCATTTCGGGGGCGAATTCGCCCGCCGCCCCCGTGTATTTTTTTCACTGCCAATTAGGATACTATGACATTGGCATGAGCGACAAGGAGGCATTGGATATTGGGATGGCTTACGAAACTGGACAATAGACATGGTTATTTTGTTTAGTATTTGCTTATACCGTTGTTCGATCACAATCTGTGCGCGGTTCATGCACAGCCACGGGGGGCTCCCTGCAATGCGCTGGCAGCTATCGTGAGCAAAATTTTGCACGGGCAAAGACTCGTAATGCATTATAAATGACGTTACGTCCCTTTTTATTATTCTGAGGTCTATAACTCCACACAAAGGAGATTTCAAGCCCTAATTTTTTCAGGCAAGCTGTTATTTGACATTATCTGTCATATAATTATAAGACAATAACCTCGCAAATTTTGAAATTTGGCTTGCAAAAGGCAGACACTCCCTTGTTAACAAGAACATTTATCTAGATTTAATGCAGCATAATCTGAAAGTACAACTCGACATGTACATGTATGTAAATGGTTTTCCAGTACAGGTTATGTGACTATACCCACTACCACCAGGGCTGCTACCCACACTAGTTATATTAATTAATCATTAATTAAATGAAAATCCGGAAGTGATATTAAAAGAGATTTAAATATTTATCTACGGTTTCCTTCTAAAATCTTACTTTTCTTCCCATTTGAAATGAAAGAAATTAAATTAATTGTATGCATGGAAAACAGGAAGAGAGGCTGAGAGTATTTTGATTATTGGTGAAAAACACAATGAGGAACCCTTTCTGTGATGTGCGTGTGAAGGAATGGACTGCAATGGTGTGAAACCTCCACAGTAGCATGCCTCCATTGAATTCGGGTGAATAAGTTTTGCAACACGTTCCTACATGTGTGACAGATGCAGAGAGGACATAATAAAGAAGTAATATAGCGGCACAGTTTGTTTTGCATACACCGACAAAGGCAGGTATAATATGTGTTGTATGTACGGTATGACTAAGGCAGGCATGAATAGCAGAAAACCTGTAGGGTGGGGCTTCCCTGCACTTTATCAGCATTGCACTTTATAGTAAATAATACTGAGATTTTAGCTCCTGCGCAAGTTTCTTTTTTAACAATGCTTGAAAACAAATAAAACATGAAACAAAGATTTATAAGGATATATTGTGAATGAAAAGCATGTACCACAAACCAAACTGAAAGTAAAACTGAAGAAAGCTTTTGCCAGTAATTACAAGTATTACATGAACAGGTAGTTAATATACAACTAACGAATGGGCTTCTTGTGATAGTCAAATCTATTACCGAGGTGGGCTCAAAATGATTATTACCCGAAGCGTAGCTGAGGGTAATAGTCATTTTGAGTCCACCGAGGTAATAGATTGCCTATCACAATCAAGCACATTCGTTAGTTGTTTTATATCACTCATCAATATCAGTGATTGTGTTCAGCTTATAGCAAAATAAGTGAAAATCTCTTGAATATTTCATTGAATCGCTTGTAAATTTTGATATAAAAATCAATCGACATTAATGAAGCCAGTATGAGCCTCCAGAACCATGGCGCATCTAATACGCTTAAAGTCATTGTTATTTTGCGCATACAATCTCAAAGACGCAAAACTGAGTGCGCACCAACGCGCTGGCAGTTGCGCACATACGCGATGAATGCGTGCTAGCGCTCCCACGGATGTGCTTATTGGCTGTCTTGGCGTTCTTCTTCCTAGGTGAATAGTTTTTACCAACAAGGGCAATCACGTGACTAGAACGTGTGCGCCATAGAGTACTGCACATATTTGATCGCGTGTGCATTTTGCTTAAACACATGATCTATGGAACGAGCGCGTAACAAACTTTTAGAGTTAATTTTTTTACTAACGCCCCGGTCACGTTATTTTGCGAGTTGTCCAAAACTATCGTTTGTCAAATTCAATGGTAAAACGATCTCATGAGGGATATAAAAGAAAATATTCTTACATGCAATTACAAAATGATAGAGTTACTATAATTAACATAATATTTGTGTACAGTGAGAAATAGGAAGTGTACCTTGCAGAGAGTTTGAACTCAATTGAATGATAAACAGGAAGGCGAAATCCCAGCCTGTCCAAGCAGTGCTCAAGACCCAGAGTTCAGTTTGTGTCTGGTCATTTATGAGTCAAGGTCGTACTAAAACGATTCATTATGTTCTAAAATACACAAGTCCACCCAATTGGACAATATCATGTAATTTTGTTTAAAGAAACCCCATACTACGGTGTATAATTAATATACATCTAAATATATATTTAAATATATATCTCCAATCTCTGTCTGTCTGTTTGTGGACTCAAAATCTGAAGTTGCGCTCTATATCCCATTCACAGAAAAACTGTTTGATGAGTCAATCACGCATATATTGCACATACATGTAGAGCAGTCTCGAGACTGAAGTAGAGCGTAAATTATACACAACTCTATTGCTCATCGTAAAGACATAGAGCGCAATCAATTACAATATACAGGATCCAATGCACGGCGTAGCGGCCCAAACGATTCCTGCATACAGGATCCTACGTATGCGCGCACGCACGGCGTCGCGCTTGACCACTAGTTGTACATACATGTACCTCGGACTTTGAGATATGAGTCTTAATATAAAGGAATTAATGTCTTGTTGAAAGACATTATGGGAAAATAAATTGATACATTATAAATCCACTAGAGCAAAATAAAAATTTAAAATCAATTATAATTGTATTTATAAATTGATGCGAGTATTATTTAAAGGTACTTGGTAACATTGTCGGATGATGAATGACAAAATATTAAACTTCATTTGGAAAGTGAAATATTCTGTACAGTCATATTTCTTTAAATGAATGTCTAATGGCCTGCCTGTCAATACAAACAGTTAAGCCAAAATGAATCAAGGTGCATATATTCAATACAAATATGATTTTGTAGAAAGTGTTACTGTGTTACCAATTATGTTCCTCCCAACATCATTTATCATTTTATTCTTTACATTCAATTTAGCTCATATCTCAGCCATGATTTTTTTTTAAAGCAGATTATTTTGCAAGCATAGTCAATGAAACTGATCTATAACTCACTAATGATTTCCACATGATGACAATGTTAGAAAGTCCCTTCAAGGCATCCACATGAAATGTATAATTGTACGTTGAGGAGTGCTTGACATACTTCAGAGAAGTGATGTGCACAGCAGGCGGATACTAATGATGCAATGTTATACACTGTTAGTCATCTTACCCCGCAGTTAAAAAACATAAGCCAAATTTCCATAATAGACAATCTGCTTATTTTGCCTTTTACCTAGCCTAGGCTAGAGGCTAGATGCCATCACATGCCAGTAATGAATGCAAGGTTAAGTGTAATAATCATGTAATTTGTTAGTTAGGTCATGTAGTTGAATTTATTTTGGTAAAACTGCAGCTGCAATCTAAAGCAGGTCAATATCATTGGCATTGTATGCGTGCAAATAGTTTTAGTGTGATACTTTATACTTCATTAAAAGACGGGGGATTACGAAAACACATTTAATACGTATACACATGTGTACAATACATGCATCTACTGTAGTGTTAATGTGCGCTTCAGCTGGCCCCAAGTGCAGGTCCATTGCAGTGAAGTTAGAATGTCAAGAATGTCTGTCTGCCACCAGCCCACCAATGTACATGCCTGTTACTTACACCATTCTGGACAGATCTGGCAATTGCATTTCTGTGATGTATAATTATCATCTAAGGGGTACATGTGTCATATTTAAGAGTGTGTACATGTGCTTGGGAGTTAAATGTAGATCCTTAGTTTGAAGCACTTGATTAAAAATCATTTCGACTTTAGTACACAAACTATCAATTATAAGCTTGAAAATGTAATTGTACAATACACACATATTCATTTTCGTGTACAGTGCAATGCCCGGCGCAGACAGAGCCCACTCGACCCGATCCGACTGGTTTTCAGCCTGATTAACTCAGTATGCGCTGTTATGTTTTAATGCTATTAAATCTTAAAATCACACTCCCATCTAGGTATGTCGTCTTCAGAGGCTTCCTTGCATGTATAACAGTACAATTCATGCATGTATACATACTCGTACTGCTTTTCTGGTTCCAGACATTCAGTTTAGAACTGGGTGTGAATGCTTGGGTGAACCACCAAAGGATCAAATATTTATGTTCCAGCTCTCATCTCAAAAGAGTGGCCGATATGCCAGGGGAGAGAGTGTGTTTTAAATGTGGTACGTCATGGGAGAGTGTTTTATCATTCAAATGCAGGACCCCCTCCCCAAGGGGCCAAGACACGCCAAGACACATACAGCACTGAGAAAGACGGGTAAATAATAACCCACAAAGGGTCCCAAACACACATAATGTAGCCCTCTGTCTGCAAAGGTTTGTAGGTCTTTGGGATTGCTGTCAGAAATGTTGTTTGCAGTTCTGGAGCTGCATTGTTTGCACTGCGTACACACCAGAGAAGATTAGGGGAATTTCAAAGATACAGCACTCGACTAGTATGATTTTTGCATTTGTGAATAGACATACCTTGTATACATATTAGACTTTTGTATAACTTGTGGACTGTCATGCACATATATCACTGTTCATATTTATAAACTTTTAATCCATTCAGGACTGGTCCTGAGATTTACCACAATTATATCTTCTTTGTGGGTTAAATTTCAAACATAAAAAAAACAGATTTTAAAATCAGCAGAGCAGACAATTCAAATTGTGTCACCCCAAAATTCAATGGGCTGTTAAAAGGGGACCACCAGGCAAAGAACAGCATATAATTATATGTTTTGGTACCGTTGTGTGATATCAAATAGATTCCCAACATTTTGCAATGGGTTGTGTAATTCATAAACAATGCAATTAATTACCTCTACTTACGGAACCATTATTATTTAATGGTTCCGTACGCGGCAAACATTTGCGAGTGCACCAATTCTATTCACGCGTATGTTTGGAGCCAATAGAATCATGAACGATGCGTTCTTCCTAGACAAAAGGTAGTCTTGCAGGTAGTATGCAGACCCCTGAACACAGTCACATGTTGTAGTATTATAGTGATGCTTTTTTCCAATTATATTTTTTTCTGAAAACCTATTTTTCTGAACTTGTTTGTGGAATGGACTTCTCAAAATGTTACCCTTTAAAAAAAAAAAAATATTATTTTTGGGTGGTGGTACCCTCAAAATCTTTCTATGGTGATTTTGAGCCATTTCAGCACCAATTTACCCAAGTTCTAATTTCATGCATCCATGAATTTGAACGGATTATTCATTTATTTACTCTCACCTTAGGTGTTTCCGAATAACTTCTGAAAATTCCTCCATCTCTGGAGTGTTCTCTGAATGCCAAAAATTATTGTGTCAGTTGTCACTTTTTTTAAAATCATGAACATAAATATTTTGATTTATTAATGCCTTTTAGAATGCTGATCTGTGATTTTGAAACTAATAAGTCATCGCCAATGTAATCAAGTTATTGTTTCAACAAAATGAAAACTAGTTTGAAAACTATATTGATCACTTTGAACTTAAGTACTTAACAATATAAATTGTATGACTCTTTATTAAACAACAAGGTTTAAGCACCGACCCTCAAAATGCTGAGTCTGGCTGTCAATGGGTTTATAAAGGCCACATGAAAGTATTAAAGGGGTAGTTTAGTTTTGGTGAGGCTGAACTTAAGTAGCCAAAACCTGCACAGTAACATTATAAACTAATATTTATAACTCCACCATGCTCGAAAGGTATACAAAATTACAAACGACTAAGTAAAAAGCCTGTTATCATTCAAAAAGAGCCATTGAAACACAAGAGGGCGCTTTTTAAAAAGGCATTGGTTTCAACCATTTTTCATACAAAATTATGCATGTGATGTTTTATTGATATAATGATTAAATAGCGAGATCATCAACAACTATTTAAAAAACGCTTTTGAAAATTTTTGAAAAAGTGCAAGCATTTAAATATTTTTTTCTAAAAATCATCTAATTATTTGGGCCCCAAATAATTATAAGATCAGATATATTTATTGATATTTCAGCCGTTTCTGGGTCGATTTTGACCAAATAAAGTTTATTCTGCCATTAAAATTGCATGTTCTCTCAAATTCGACACTCAGTTTTTCATTACCTCACAAAAAAATTGTGATCTGCAGTGCCCTCTCTACCAAAACTAAACTACCCCTTTAAAGTGGCAAATAACCATGTTGTACATACATAATCAAACATTTTACATGCAACAGATCCATATGAATATTCTTTATACTGGAATAAATCAACTCCAAAATTGCGACCTTTGGAGGTCAACTGTGATACCTGTTCTACCATGTTGTAGCCCCACCCTATTGCCACTCATGTAGGCCACTACATGACATCAACCGATTACAGGATCTGTGCAGGAAGCCCAGCAGCAATCAATTAGCACAAGAAATATGCACCGTTGCTTGATGGGAAGTCCCACCTCTTGAGGCTCTCCCAGGCCAGGACAAGCTAGCACCAGTGAAAAAATACACAGGGCTTTGGGCAATTTAGCAGCCTATAAATGCAGCAGAGAGCCACTGACAATCTTAAGTGAGCCGCTGAATATCTTAAAAGAGCCCCTGATATAAATTTGCATCAGAGTTTGAGCCAAAATATATTTCAAGAGTGCTATGTTAAAGGGATCTAGTATCTTTGTTGACATGTGCAAAAAGTGATGAAGAGTTGATGCAATGTATAGTGTTGTTATCTCATATGTCAACAGGGTATTGTGTGAAAATTTCAAGTCAAATGGACATTGCATGGCCAAGTAATGAGCGAAAATGCAAAGTGATATTGGGTGATATTCACTAACTCACTGCATTCACTTTGTACAGGGATGAAAAACTCGCCCGGAGTTTTTCTTATCTGAATACTTCGATCGTACATATCTTTGTAACGAAAGGGAAATTTGACAAACCGAAACCTGTCCCATGATTTTATTATTAATACGAATACAACAAGGTATGAGGGAACCGCTAGATCAAAAATTTTATTTTGAGGATTTGGACAATGTTACTAAGTCCCTTTAATAGACTCAGGAGGTTGAAAAGTAGCCTCTGAATATGAGCAATAATTATTAATATTTTCCCTGTTTAAAGGGATAGTTCAGTTTTGGTATAGAGGGCGCTTCAGGAAATAACTTTGTTGTGAGAGGTTTTAAAATGGCTTTTGATGATCTCCCTAGATTGAATAATTATTTTAACCAAACATCACATTCACATTTGTTGATTGAAAAATGGTTGAAACTTGAGGTGTCTGGAGGATGCCCTCTTGTGTTAATGGTTGCTTTTTGAATGAAAAGGTCTTGTATGGACACACGCTGTCACACTCAAAACTCAGTCAAACATACTTCGCTCACTGATTAAAATCATCACACCTGTGAAAAAAATATACATGTTCAAGTTTAGTGAACATTGCATATTATTTATGGGACTATGAAACCAAATAGATCAAACTTGATTTCATAATTTGGTTTTATTTTGTTATCTTCTAGAATACTTCCAGTACATTGTTGACATGTACATGTTGTACGTGCATGTGGGACTTAAATACAATACATTCATGAGATAATATTGTTAAGAGATTAAAAAGGTTACACATTGCCAAAGGCTAAGGAAATGAATGTACAGTGCATGAACAAATATTCTGCATTTTGGCTACAGAAGTTGAACATCAAGTTTAAAGCATATATAATATTCTTTTGTAATGTGTATCAAGAGTTTTAAAGCGGTGTTACATTTTCTAAGAATGGGATTTATTTAATGTTTTGTAAAAAAAAAAAAAAAAAACTTATTTAAATATTCTTGGCATTATTATGATATCGGTAGTAATAAATACATCATAGTAAGGTCCTGTAAAAAAAAAAGGAAGAAATTGAAAGATCTTTAGTATTTACATTTATTTAATGCATCATAAAACCAACTTGCCAGATGACCTACATGTATTGTAGGCAAGTGTACACAATAAATAAACAATGTATGTATTTCTGTTCAATTCAAATGTAAATGTACACGTAGGCCTATCTAGGCTTGTAGTAGTACACTTGAACACAAATACATCGTTCAGCATACTGTGTGTTATTGTACAACTGCATGTGGATTTCTTTGTGTTTTCACCGTAGCTCGCTCTTTGACTAGGTCAGAGGGTTTTACCATTCCCTGCCTACTCTGCAGCATGCATCATATTATTGGCAGTCTCGTTTTACACTGGCGGTGATTAGGAAACCACTCATTTCTTTCATAAACATCCTCTTACGTGCAGTACATATGAGAACTGCAGCTAAAGAGACCTAGAATGTATTTCCGTCTGAATTTGAATATTGGGCATTGCCATTATTACAGCTAGAATGCTGGTATAAAATGCCATGATGAATTCCCTTTTGAAGAAATGTAAATTGTGACAGTAATGTCATATTTTAAAATCACATTTGTTATACATTATTCTCATCAATTGAAATATATATCTTATATTTTTGGTTGGTAATTCTATGGAGTGTGCTTCGTGGGCCTTGGTTATATCAATGAATACAACATGATACAAAGCAGATTTGATTTTACATACAAGTGCACACAGTGTATTGTAATGTGTATACATAGGAACAGTATCCTAGATGTGTTTGTTCATGTGGAACTTTGATGTTTAGAACTTCAAATAGACAACTATCGATTTGTGTCTAGCGTTCATTGCACTTCCTGCCTTTTGTCTTGGTACTATTTTTGAATTTTACGATGCACTCTAATTGTAATTAATTTAGGCACGAATGTATTAATTGTTAATTCCGAAAAAAAGTAAAAATTATGGTAATAAAATAAAATTAGCCAGCACAACTGAAGTGACGTGGTTTCTTCTCTGAGGTGAAATGCATGTTGTTGAAAAAGTTCACAGAAATTTGGGTGAAAAGATGACTGCTATATTCTCCCTCAGGTAGTAGGTCTATGCTCAGTTCAAGACGGTGCTACATGTATGACTGCAACTATCAAAGTGTGGATGTGCAGTACCCATGATCCTAGTTGGCCTATATTAAAGGGTACCACCACCCAAAAATAATAATCTTTTTATAGAAAGGTAACACCTTTAGTATTCCATTCCTTCAATAAGTTCACAAAAATATGTTTTCAGAAAAAATATATAATTGGAAAACGCATCACCATTCTCAGCCATGCGGTCATGCGGTCTGAATGCGCAGACTATTATGCGAACAGAGCCAGCGGCGCTCTATGCAGAGCGAACGAATCATCCGGGATTCTATTGACGTACGCGTGAATTGCATTGGCGCACTCGCAAATGCCTGGCCCATGTGGAACCACGAGATAGCCGTGGTTCCGTAAGTGGTGGAAATTAATTGCTTTGATTATGAATTACACAACCCTTTGCAAAATGTTGGGTATCTATTTGATATCACAAAACGGTACCAAAACATATAATAATGTGTTGTCCTTTGCCTGGTGGTCCCCTTTAACTCTGCGGTATTACCTCATACCGCCCATCTTCACTGGGGTGTGTAATCATTGTCTGCATTCACTCAAGAATGTGGCTTCTCAAAATGAGAAAGTAGTCTTATGTGTACAGACCCTTATTACGTATGTCAGAGAATTTTGTAGGTCAATTCAAAACCAACAAAGCTCCGCAGCTACCCTGTCCTGTGATTCTATGAAAACTTGTAAATGTTAAAATTTGAGAAGATGGATCATTTTTTTAAACATTCAAATTGTTTTCAGTTACTTGAGAAATGTATATAAACATACATGTGTACATTATGCGTTTATCAAGAGACAAGTTAATTTCTGGTGACAATTGCTTCTACAGTTTATTGCCACTTTAGTAGCGAACATTTAAACAGGGTTAGAGTTAGCGTTTTAATAATAGGTGTAATTGTTGATTTGGGGGGTGGGGTTAAAATTGTTGTTGAAAAAAGAAATTATGAAGAAAAAACAAATTTAAAATGTCACGGCAAAATGTATCAAAAATAAATAAAATAAAAAATACACGGGGGCAAAGGGCGATTCGCCCCCAATACCTTTAAAATCGCCCCCGTGAGCCACGGCACGGGGGCGAAAAGAAAAGAAAGAAAAAAAAGATTTTTTTTATTTTTTTTATTTTTAAAACATCTTTTTGCACGATCGGAAAGCGCCAGAAACGTACCAAACATGGCATAATCAGATAGATCACATCATGATAATAATTTATTAGACCCTTGAGCAGTGAAAACGATGTAAAAAAAAAAAAGACCCCCGTGAGCCCCAAAATAGCCCTCGTGAATAATTTCACGAGGGCGTTTTTTTCCCTCAAAATGTTCACAATCGCTCTCGTGAAAAAAAAAGTATTTTTTTGGTTGGTATCCGCTCATTTCATTCATCCATCTAAAATTTAAAATGTCATGATTCAAGACTGCAGTGCCAGTGGTAGATTCTACACCACAGAATGTTCACATTGTGTGCAATATCTTGTACAATCAAGGAGTTACTCCTGGATACAATGACACTCTATGACTTTTGTGGTATGGGACATGGAGTTTCTTGTTCTGTGGTTTATGAATCCATATAAATGTTGATTTGTCCTGCCCTTCTCATGTAAATGTATTGATAAAGGCATATTAAAGGGCTGCTAGTTCAATCAGATTAAAGAGATTCAGGGTACATAGAAGCTTACAATTTTATCACATGTATGGATTCTTGTCTGGAACTCACAAGAATTGAGTTTAGGTAGAAATGAAAGATGTAGTATGCAGAACTAGTAGCTGAATATTGATGATGATGTCGTTGATGACCAGATGATGAGGGTGATATAAATAATGACATGATACAAATCAGCTGATATCATATTTTGTCTCACATACACTACAGTATAGTGGCAGTTTATTACAATGTGTGTTGCCCAATCGAATCAACAAAATTCAAATTTGTGAAAATCTGCTTCAATATTTACTTGCCTGTGGCCATTGGCCAAGTGCTAGCTAGTGTCAAGCCCTACATAAGCACATGAATTCAAATCAATAAAAGGCTTACAGTTATATGTCATATTCATGTTCTAATGTGCATGGCTGCATGCTATATTATACCAGACTGGTGTACATTGAGTAATGGCACACTTTCACGTGTACATTGTATCTAGCACGCTGAATTCCTCAATTCATACGTCATAGGAAATAGGGAAAGGGAAGGAGCAGTGGGTAGCTGTGATCAATCCCTGACTAATCTAAATATACTCTATTGTTTCATTGGTGTGTAATAGCTAGATGGAGATCGATGTATAGCAAAGGCCCACATTTATCTGTCAAATGTACCAAATGGTTTGGTGTACATTGTAAGTAGTGGCACACGCTTACGTGTACATGTACATGTATTTAGCAAGCTGAATTTCTCAGTTCACAGGTCATAGGAAATAGTATGTTGTTGTCATTGTTCAGTATTAGCCACATGAAGATGGATGTGCAGCAATTTTTCAAAAAATGTCTTCAGGATAAATGATCCCATTCAAGATTATTCAATACATAAATATTAAACACACATCAAGTTATGAAAATAACACGGTTCAACTGTGTTGTTTTTAACCCATATACTGTTGAAAAATGGCCAAGATATCTACTAGGGCTTTCATTTGACATGCAGTATGCGGAATGAAGAATTGCCCTCGACGGGTTAAAAAGCAATCGGGCATTTGACCTTCAATTTTGATGATAACCTTAAAGACCCCATAATCATTACTGCAACAATTTGATGATAAGTTTACAGTCGGCGATGAGCCTTCAAATGCATCGTTTGAACAAGAGATTCATGTTTTAAAAGGAATTACAAGTTATGGACAATTAGAAAAATTGACTGGGATGTAAGGGAAGATGTAATGAGTACAATTGTACATGTTGTACGTTTTATCAAATTAAATCTTTGTTTGATGACTGATAAACGACATGTTCATGTAGACATAGTTCCTTTGTGGGAGGTGTTAATCCGTTCAGTGCTAGACTGCCTACTGCCTCTAGGCATAGAGATAATCTGATTGGACATGTACACTATTTATGAGAAGAAGAATTTTTTTTTTAATTTCTTTAAAACTTTACAACTTTTATAAATAAAGTAAATGTATTAAGTTTTACTTCTTATTCAACTTACAACTTCCTAGATAAATACCAAAATTTAAAGAAAGTGGTAGAACGTTAAAAAACATATTATGTTATATATTTCAATTTTGTAAAAATTAATATTCCATAATAAAATACACATGTAGCAAACTGAGTCATTGGAAGTGAAGCTAGAGTGCATCATTGGAGCAAGTTGGTATGGTACAATGAATGTTATAATTAGCCAAGAGCATGCACAGCACCTTTAGTATTTGATGTGTTTTAGACACCTTTGGACTTCAGAGCCAAATTAATGAGCCTGACTCATTCATCATGTTTACATACAGCTTACTTGCTGCAAAAAAAATGTCACATTAATTAGGCCAGTGGAAATGCAAATACAAGGGGCTCAGGATGATTTCACTCCCAAAATGCCAAAATGAGCCCCTGGAAAAAAATTTGTCCTTGTATTAAAGTTTGCAGAACTAGTGTAAAAACAAATTTAATAATTGTATTTTCATGCAGACAATCTGGAAAAGTAGTCCTCCAACTGTAAATGTTATTCCCCCCCCCCCCCTTCATTAGGACCCTTTTCTCTGTATAAAAAGAATGAGTTCTATTTACTGTATAACATGTATACATGTATTGCCTGTTCAGTCTGTTTGTTTCTTGCATGGATCGAAGCTCAAGCACCAGAGACTGAGAGTAATAATTGATTAGACATGTCAATGCTGTAGTAAGGTTGTTTGTTGACTAGTTTCATTACAATATTATGAGTTATATATGTAAAACATAGTACATGTAAGGATAATATGATTGCTGCCCATTTAAACATTTTGAAGTAGAAATAAATGTTCCATTAAAAAAACAAATTCTGGGAGGGGGGTACTTGTAGACTCACAGTCAAAGCCATAGAAAGGGGAGAGGATATTATGTTGACCTTAATATTAATTACAAGGGGTGCTTGAGGACCATTGTAATCAAAACATAGGCATATCTGTCAGTTGCTCCTAGTAGTTGTATTGATCAATTGATACAAGTCGTGGTTGCATTGAATATGTGTAATACCAGGTGCATATACAACACTCTGTAAAATAGGTAATACATAATTATACAGTGGTCAGGTATTGTACTCTCTAGTGTACATGTACCTGTACATTGAACAATAAAATCACTGTACGTGTAATAATGCATCTTATAGACACTAAAGCCGTCAGGCGAATTCAGTGGGCAGTGGGCATGAACATTGACATTTCACCAAGCTCTGTGGGGCATAATGTGCTTAGTGGGACACCTCCCTTTGCATATACAGTGTACAAAGTACATGTGATGTAAATTAAATGCAATAATGCTCGACGGAAGATGTCTTGATAACCAATTCATGTACAAATGATATTTGAAAGAAATACATGTGTTAACCCGTAAAAGATGATTTGATTACGGGAACAACATGCAGTCTCTACAGTCTACAGAACAGACAACGAGATATCTAGGCTTAAGTTCAGTTCTAACTGGGTGAAGTAAAACTGCATATAGACTACAGGGATAATTAATTTGTACATTTATGCATCATACTACAAGTACAATCTGCTTATAATCAACTGAGTAATACAGGCAAACCCCTCCTGTTCATATAACTCCTACATATTCTGACCGAAGGTGTGAACAGAGAAAGCACTTGGCAATTTAGCCCCCAAAAAATGTTAGCAGAGTCCCCAAACTTTCAAGATTTGCTTCAAAGAAGTTCAATGCAAAGCGGTTTTCCCAGTTTTTGTTTCTAAGTAATTTTAAACAGGCTCCAAAATTTGCCCTTGAAATTAACAATTCTTGGACATTAATGTTGAAGTTGGATGGAATCATGATGAATTAAAGACAAAATGAAGTGTTCAGTATTTGTTTGATTTTTGCCTAAGTGTGTACTGCAGGGCTCCACACTCACCTTTTTGGTGTACTGTGTAGTGTACCAGACTACATTATTATAATGTTGATATATTTATGTCTACATGCAAATCCTAAATTTGTTAGGAACAATCATATACAAGTTTATATAAAAAATGCATTTTGTATTATTTGTTTTGGTTCATTGATTAGCCCCTTTTAAAAGTCTTTACACAGAATTATAAACATGTCCCAATTCACTATGCATTAATATGTCATCATGCATAGAATTTTACACTTTTTAGCCTGAAAGTCTTGACCATGTTCATAGGTGTACTGCAGTTTATTATGGAGAAGTTTAATTATTGTGGGGTTAATACATTTGTAAGGAACAATCCTAAGTTCTGCACATGTACAATTTGCTTTCTTTCATATGACATGTCAGGCAAGTTTGTCTTTGTATCTATTACATAATTGACATGAAGTTTCTCTTTTCTTCTGATTTCAGCGAGAAGACCAGTACATAGAGTCAAGGAATTGAGGTTACACAGGGAAGACTTTGAAACACTCAAAATCATTGGCCGAGGAGCATTTGGAGAGGTGAGTTTTGCTTGAAAATTATTTTTGGCTCGTGCTTCGTAGGAGCCCAGAGGACACTGGCTAGCCAAAACCTCTACGAGCTCCCTAAAACTCTTCCACAAAAGCCTGGTAGGCTAGTGAAAAATGTTCCCACAAATCGCCTTAACAATTAGGGTTCCAAAGGCAACACTAAGTAGGTTGTGCCGTATCATTGTCAAAATCCCCAACATTGCCCAAAATATGGCTTCTTGAACCTCAGTTTGGATCCCTAAAAGTGACTGAGGAACTTTGGTGGCTACCTAAAGAATAAGGGAGAGCACTTGTTTTAGCACTTTCCAATATGACTTTAGGTTAAACAAAAATAATAATTGTGAAGTTAGATAAAGTCATGTTGGGTCACATTACTCAATTCTTTGAGGGAAGGGGGTCCCCAGGAAATGTGGTAATGGTTCATGTCATCCTATAGATGTGTTACAAACATTTTGAATGTGTGATTATATGTTTATTTTGTGCAATTTGAAAACAAGAATGTTTTAACTAGGATGGATATCAGATCATCTTAACCTGTTCATGACTTTGATTTTTTAGTATAAAACACATTCTCTTTAGACCCCAGATGCAGTATTTTGGGAATCAGTCCTTAGCTTGTTAATAGCAAGTCTTATGCTATATAAACACTGGTGTAGATATTTATGTAATACCTATTGTCCGGGGGGGGGGGGGGTGAATATAGATCTATGCCAGAGAATTGTTAATTGACCTCTGTGTTACTTTTTTGTCTTTCTTCACCAGGTTGCTGTTGTAAAACTGAAGAACACTGATGAAGTGTTTGCCATGAAACTCCTCAACAAATGGGAGATGTTAAAGCGAGCCGAGGTAAATTCGCTGCCGGTAATATATTTGCATGGATTGTATTCATTGCAGTCCCATGTATAGTATATGCCATTAATGATGTTTTTAACATTTTATTTTGTTTTGTTTATTTTTTCAACATTATCAGCAAATGATCGAAACATGCAATAAACAATAAATCATTAACATAATTTCTTGCACATAATGTAGTAAATAATATAGTTCATTGTTTTGTTTTTTGTCATTAAAAAAAGAAGAGAAAAACTGGTTGAAATACCGTGTAAGAAATGAATTACATTGATAATTAATGATTTAATATTGTATTGGCCATTGGGCAGATGTTTTGTCATCTGCATAAATTGAATGATTAGTAAATCACTGTGAATGATGATTTTATCAATGATCAGATTGTGAATTAAAGATGATGAATATGAGCTTTTAATATAAATCAGATTTTTTGTTGCTCAACATTTATCTGTGTAAACAATTATTATAATGCTTACATCATAGTAAAATCATGTTTTTTCCTTGTGTTTTTGCTGAGCAGACGGCATGCTTTGTTGAAGAGCGTGATGTTCTAGTTTATGGAGACAGCAGGTGGATCACTAATCTACACTACGCCTTTCAAGACGATGACTTTCTTGTGAGTAAACATTTCTTCACTCTAAAATAACTTTTAATTTTGAAATGTTTTGTTCCATAAAAACATGCAGTGTTCTACATGAGCACTTGCCATATTGCCCATAGCAAGTGAATGTAAAAGTTGGACTGGTTTTTATTTGGAAAACAAGGAAAGTTGTCTCCTGATTCGATTGGGCAAGCTAAATCTGTAAATTCATTCAAATTAATATTACAACAATATTATACTTATTCTTGTAAAGGTATTGTGAAGCCGACATTTGTAAAGGTATGTCACGGAAAAGGTCTCGAAAATGATTAATATATACAATTACATGTAGTCAGTTTTAGTGAGTTTTGGTTATTTTGTTTAGTATTCACTTACGCCGTTGTTCGATCACAATCTGTGCGCGGGTCACGTATGGGTCATGCACAGCAACATGGTACTCCGTGGAACGCGCCGTGAGCGAAATTTCGCACCGTGTGAATACTCATATAATGCACAATTAAACGTGTCGTTTTATTATTTTGAGGTCTATAACTCCACGAAAAAGAGATTTCAAGCCCTAATTTTTCAGGCATGCTGTTAAATGACATTTTCTTTCATATAAGACAATAACCTCGCAACTTTTGAAATTTGGCTTGCAAAAGGCGGACAGTCCCTTTAACACATTTAGGACTGAATGTTTTTACTATAACATGTATTCTCCGTAGACCGAAGCCCGATAATTTTAGGGACCAGTCCTGAATGGGTTAAAAATGGAATGGACATTTGAAATGACATAGACAAATGTAAATTTGCTATACAGCTTGATATTGAGAGTAAGTAAACCTTGCAGCATGTTCTTGAATCGCTCTTGAATCGGAGCTGACACGTATGTGTGCACATACAGGAACAGGAAGTAAATTGAAACAATATTCTGTACAAACATGCGATTGCTATGAATGGTGTGTGAAACATGAACTCTTGATTGTTCAATGTGCTATTTTATTACCCTGGTAGTGGCAAAGTACTATTTGAGTTTACCTTTAAGCTAAGGATTGGAAGAAGCAAGTGATGAATCAAATCATGTATGTGTACCTGTATTTGAATCTTGAATGTTAAGTGAGTATTTGAGAGATCATGAAAATGGTTCCTTGGTTTGGTTTGAATTGTGGATGGTGCTTATGTTTGATCAATTTCAACATTTTGTTAGTGATGATTATACATGGAAATATGAAGAAAACAAATTTTTTGCCATTATTATTATTTTTTTTGCTCAATGCCTTTGTCAATTTGTCATTGCTGTGCACAGTGAAAAGTGTTGAATTTCTTGTGAAAAGGAAGAAGAATAATTCAATATAAATTTCTAGGAGGATAATTTATTTTTTAAAGTTTTGTTATAAAGGGGATTTTTAAAAAAGCTTTTAGAATTTAGGTTTTCAATTTTGACTTCCATCAAAGCTTGCCTGAGCTTCCTTTTGGTAAAGCTAATTCTCAGTGTGCAGCAAATTGCAATGCAATAAAATTTAAAAATAGTAGCTATATTATTGTCCATTTATAAATAACTGGGTCGTTATAGTGAAATGTCAAATAGTTTAATTGTGCAACATACACAACTTGTTTATGATTGCATTAATTACCTGTTCCCTATTTCTTGAATAGACCTCCTTGAAATGTTTAAAGGAAGTATCTTCCTTCAAAGTATGGCTTTTGTTTACTCAGCAAGGTTTTCTGTTTACCCAGGAAATGGGTAATTTTGCTGAATGGCTGACCTTGATGTGGCCCTGTTAATGATTTTTTCCCAGATGGTTAAATGATTATTAGACAAAAATGAATATGAAAAAGTAATCAAAATATGAACTATGTATTTTGTATGAACTTGTCACATTGGAGGCAGAAATAAAACTTTCTTCAGATTTGAATTGACATATTTTGCAAGCCCTAGTTCTTGCCTTGAATATATATTTCAACTTCTAAATTCAGAGGGGAGAGGGTTTAAAAGTTCACAAGAGGGACAGTTAATCCGTTCACTTTGAGATACTGAAATCCTCATAGACTTTGTACACAGCCCACCCAATTCCCACAAGCAACAGCTTAACTATACTTCACAATTAACTGTATCTAGTTTTTATTCAAACATAGATGTATTATGTCCATTGTTTATTTTGTATGATTAAACCAAATGGTATGGTATGGTTTCATCAACAGGAATTGCTTACTTTTTATGTCTACTGGATACAAAAATAAATTAATTGAACAAAATGTGACTGAAATGTTTTTTTGTTGCTTTCTTCCTGCAGTACCTGGTAATGGACTACTACAGTGGGGGTGACCTCCTGACCCTAATCAGTAAGTTTGATGACCGGTTGCCGGAGGAGATGTCCAGATTCTACATCGCTGAGATGGTCCTGGCCATCGACTCTGTACACAGGCTGCGATACGTTCATCGAGACATCAAACCCGACAACGTTCTCCTTGACAAGCACGGGCACATACGACTGGCCGACTTTGGCTCATGCCTCAAGATGTTGCCTGATAATACAGTAAGTTTCATGATGTTAATGTTGGATCCATTTTCGTTTTAATTTGTATTTCATTTGACTTTGTTGTTGATGCTATCACCTGCACAATGTTCATTTTGACCTGACAATACTCAAATGGATAAGTATGGGCACATGTTTACCACTGGCAGAGTGTTATGCAGGCACTTTTTAGCTGTCACACAAATTGATTAATTGATTGATTGATTTTGATTCTACGTTTAAAAACAAGAGTAAAACGCATTCATAAAAACATAAAGTTACAATATTACACAATTTCAGCTTTTATCATGTTCATTTCATAATTAATTTTTTTCAAATTAAATATTATGCAGGCACTTTTTAGCTGTCACACAAATTATAAAATCATTTATATTTGATTAATTGATTGATTGATTTTGATTCTACGTTTAAAAACAAGAGTAAAACGCATTCATAAAACACTTTAAAGTTACAATATTACACAATTTCAGCTTTTATCATGTTCATTTCATAATTAATTTTTTTCAAATTAAATATTATGCAGGCACTTTTTAGCTGTCACACAAATTATAAAATCATTTATATTTGATTAATTGATTGATTGATATTGATTCTATGTTTAAAAACAAGAGGAAAACGCATTCATAAAACACTTAGTTACAATATTACTAGTAGCTTTTATCATCTTCATTTCATAAATGTTTTCTTATTCATTTGTTCATGCTTTTTGTTTGCTATTTGTGTAGGTCATGTCAAATGTGGCAGTGGGAACACCAGATTACATATCACCGGAAATCTTACGGGTAAGTTCTAAAAACCTTAAATTCTGGAAATTAGACTAGCAAACACAGCACACAGAATTAATATATTGTCGGGTGAGAGTGAGAAGGGCGTTAAGTTGGTTTTTGGCTAAATTTAATGTTTTAGTTTATCATCTTGTAGGCCAGAGCCTCATGTATGTTGTAATGCCAAATTTTAAAAAGATAATACCAATTTATAAATGATCTTGTCAAACATTTGAGAGATCTACATATTGTTTCTACAGGGCTACCAAACTTAAACATGATTATCTCTGATGTACAAAATGTGACTTAGCCCCTTTCTCAACTGACGATACATACTGACCTCATCCCCGCCAGGATATATAGTGGTTTTGTTGTGTTTGATTATTGGTTGTTTGCCTGTATTTGTGACGATGTGTGTTCATCCATTTCATGCACACTGAGCCTTTGTCATTTTGCAGTATGTATGATTTATTTTGTGGAATTTGATTATTTGACTGAAAAAGTAACTGCAGTCATAGCTCATTCATCCCTGACAAGAGACTCAGAGTTCACCACATTGAATGTTGACGTTTTTGCAGTCATGTAAATCAACAGACGACTGTAATTGAAAACGATTGAAATCTATAGTACCATCAACAATTTTAAGTGAGATCACTTTCCACCAGTAACTGCTAGCTATATATATGACTGTATTTATTTCTGGACGTTTATTGTACATAGTAAACTTCTATTCTTATGCTAAGATTTTTTGTCAATAAAGATAGAAAAGCGGAGGACGTACATTGTAAAAATCTACATTGTAAATATTCTACATTTCACCCAGTGAACCTCTGTATGTTTAGTCTAGTATGTGTACCATGTGAACATTCATCTATACAGTACCTGTGTTTGTGTTTGTGCATCTAATAATGTTAGAGAGCAATGTTAACCCATTGCCTACATAAACTTGTGGATCCTGTATTTAATAACTATAGGGATTGCAAAATCTAGTAGGAAACATGTTAACTTCCTATTTAGTTGAGGTATTGTGCTGCTACATGTATATCTCAAGAGCTGTGTGGTAATTTCATACCTTGCTATGTATTTGTAATTCCATGAAAAGTAATTAGACGAGGGGAGAAATGATATGTATACCATTTATATAGAGTGTCATGTACAATGTACATGTATCTAGGTGCCCTATTCAGAGACACATCATTATCCTTGATCATAATGCACAGTTCAAACCTGCACAATTCTCTTGTGCACCATCTCAATTCCCAGGGGAGCATACATGTACCTAGCTCAAGCTGCTCTACTACTTTATAAGGCTCTATATTTCAGGAAGGCTTTATGAACAGTGGATATTTCATATTAAGGTTCCCAGTAAAATTAGAGCTTTTGACATAGTGGTCAGTTCTGCGATGGTTAGAAGCTAACATGCAGACCTGTCTGCATATATTCGTCTGTCCGATGTAATAATGTGCACAATTGGTGTGTGTCTGGCTTACAAGTGGGCTATTCTGTCCATTCCTTCATTGCACCAATTTTAGGAAAATTACAATTTGAGGTTTCTCTGATTGCTTGTGGGTCTGTAAAGGTCAGGCATTGTCATCAAAGGTAGGCATAATTGGTCAGTTTTATGTCGACTGGCCAACAAAATTGAATCGGTCAGTCTGTCCTTTATTGTTCACTGGAGCAAAACGCTGAAAAGGGGAATTGTCTGTTGGTCGCTGGTCAGTGGGATATTTCATGAGAGAGGTTAATGTGCAGTGATACCGAGTCTGTATTCATTTTTGACAGAATATCTGCCAAATATGCCATCTTATTGAATAGCGATGAATATCCAATTAGTGCAGAAATGCTTGAAAGTAATGATGATTTATTATTAAGGTTAGAGTCCTCTTTCCAAAATTTGCACATTGCCCATTTTTGCTGACATGTTCACATTTTCAAATTAACACTTTGAGTGACATGGATTCTAATACTCCATGGCATTTTTGTGTATTGTAACTCTCAAAAATTTGAACCAAAATTAGTATCTAGCTAGGTTACTTTGCTTCGTTGTTCAAAGATGGTTTATTTTGATGGCTACTGATTTCCACAGAGGCTTATGTGAGATATATTTGGGTTTGTCCTTAAAGGGATCTAGTAACTTTATTGACATGTGCAACAAGTGAATAATGGTTGATACAATGTATATTGTTGTTATCTGATATATGTCCACTGGGTATTGTATGAAAATGTCAAGTTAAATGGATGTTACATGGCCGAGTAGTGAGCAAAAATGCAAAGTGATAATCACTAACTCATTGACTGACAGACTTTGTACACAGTTTTGACTATCCAGTAGATAGTTTAACATCTGAACACTTCAATCGTAAATGTCTTTTTAACGAAAGGGAAATACAAAAATTTAAAAACTTGTCCCATGCTTCTATTGTTAATAAAATTTATACAAAAAGTTCCAGATAAATTTTGTGGATTTGGACAATGTTACTACGTCCCTTGTGTGAAGTGTTTTACTTTATTTCACGACTGGTCCTGAAAATATGTGGGCTGGGGTATACAGAAAACGCATGTCATACCAAATTAAAATAGTCTTGAATGAGTTAAAGGTACACATGTATCTAGTAGCGGTGTGTACCAGTTATTGCCCAGTTTGACAGTCAAACATATCCTGATCTGACAGATACCTTCTAGATGTCATGTACTGCCCAGCTGCCATTGCTAGTCTGTCCAATTAAAATGTTGAACTAATGATTAGGGTGAGGGAGTGAAACATCGTAGGCTGCTAGCTAATGTATCTACTGCTGGTGACTACATGACCCTCTGTGTAATTCTCTACATCCTGTGTTATGTAACTAGTCATGGCTAACTAGTTTATAAAATAGCTTAGTGTACACATTTAGGTGTTGCACGGGATGTATCAGGTGGATTTCTAATTTCTTTCCATCTGTTACTAAAATATCAATTACACAAATTAGTGACAGTTATGTTGTATTCTGTTTTTATGTTTAAACATTTATGTAGTAAATCCTTCATGGTATCCAGCGAAGAAGAAAAACTAACACATTTTTGGACAATTCACATCTACTGCATGGTCCATGTATCAAATGAAATACAAGTGATTGTATTTTCATTGACTCATATATATATTCCAAAGAAAACTAATATATAATATACATTTATTCCCCCAAAATGAAGAGTAATGTGAAGAAACAAATTTGTGGAAAGTGATCTTGGGGATTTGGGCAATTCAGCGCACAAAATGCCAAAAATGAACCCCCGAAAATAAATAAAAAAGCTCATTAAATTCTTGAGTTCAGTGCTATTTTAAGAGTAGCCCTTGAAAACAAATAAAAAAAGAAATTCCCCCTAAATTAGTTACACTGGTATTGCAGAACATACTGTATGTTCTTCCCTTGATTCATTTGCCGATGTGACAGTGCTCACCACAAAGTGATTGGCTTGCCACTCTCAGGGGATGTGTCATGGCACACACAGAGGTGGCATCCTAGATGTCTCTCACAGCAGCGCATCCAATTTTCCAATAAGGAAGTCTTTACTTGCATCATTCCGTCCCTGTAATGTGATTCCCTCTCATACTGCCCTTCATTGTTCCCATGTCCTTTTGGCTGTGGCTGTGAATCAGTGAACCCCCCCCCCCCCCCCTCCCCCTCCTTAGGTCCCCTCCCCCTTCCTCCATTCGGTTTCTTCTTCTAGTTTAAGTCCTTTAATAATGTTATCCCTGTCTAGTGTACTTATGTCAGTCCATCCTTGCAGCGTGATTCCCTCTCATACTGCCCTTAATTGTTTGCATGTCTTTTTAGCTGCGGCTGTGAAGCAGTGAAGTCCCCTCCCTAAATCCTCCATTAAGTTTCTTCTTCTACCCTAGTTTGTAAGTCCTTTAAGGATGTTATCCCTGTCTAATGTACTTATGCCATTCTATCCTTGCAATGTGATTCCCTCTCAAACTGCCCATCATTATTCATGTGTCCTTTTAGCTATGGATCTGAATAATTGAAGACCCCTACCCCTCCTGAGGCCCCCTCCCCTATACTTTATATTCCCTTTCCCAGTTGCAAGTCCTTTAAGAATATCAACCCCATCTTATTTCGCAATTAATACATCTGTACATGTCACATCATTCCATCCCTGTCATGTGATTCCATCTCATACTGTCCTTCATTGTTTGTATGTCTTTTTGGCTGACTGTTTCTCCTCCTACCCTACCTTAGTTGCATGTCCTTTAAGAATGTTATCCCCGTCTTTAATATGTGCTTATGTTGTTCTTCCCTTGCAATGTGATTCCCTCTCATACTGTCCTTCATTGTTCATGTGTCATCAGACTCTGGCTGCAAATGTGAATCTGTGTAGCCTTCTCTCTCCCCCACCTTCTCACTGACTGTCGTTCCCCATAAACTGTTCTCTCTAATACTCAACTTGGGCTATGCATGTGCCCCCTGACTACACCCCCAATCTATTTTGTTCTTATTTGTACCTATATGATTGTCAATTTGCCATCCTTCATAACTTGGCATCTAATTGTCCAGTACTTAATGAAGTCTTTACTACCTCCATTGGCTCTATTGCTCCCCTGTAAAGTGATTCTTTTCTACTGTCCCCCATGGTTTAAATGTCCTGTAGCAGGGCTGAGTGCCCATACTACCTACCAATTCAACATTCCTAGCTGAATAATATTGCCAGCGCTCCTCACACTTCTCAAGAATAATTTTAAGCATCAATTTTCCAATGAACAAGCCATTCGTCTGTCTATCATTCTGTCAATGGATATGATACTTGTTTCATTTTTCCTCTGGCTTCCTACCTTTTCCACACTACACTTTACCAGTCGTGTTCCACTCCTGGCCCCCCCCCCCCCCCCACCATTTCCTGCCCTAACCGCCCTCCTCCCATTGTCATTCTGTACCCCCTCACATATTATCCTAATCCTCTCCCCAAAACCCCTACTCCCCTCCCCTATTTGATCCCAACCAAAGTAAACCCCAATTTCCTATTTCTATTTCTCACCCATCCCCCTATTCCCAGCCTGTACCCTGTCCAAGATTAAGACTAGCCCGAATCCCTCATTTTCCCAATTCCAGTCTTTTACCCACCCCCCCCCCCCCCCCCTTCCAGATTAACCCCTGCAAGGCCCCATCTCTCCAATATGTCCCCAGCTTGAGTCACTAATACAGCAGTCTTTACTTTCAATATATCTACCCTGAATTGTCATTCCTGGTCAACTCTTCACCCTAACCCCAAACTCTCATCTCCTCCCCCGCCCCTGCCCCCCATCTCGCCCTTCACCCTCTTACATTCCAAGGCCGAATTTTAAATTTCTATGATTCCTCTGCATATTTTGCATTATATTTTGTCACCCCATCTTATAATATATCCCCATCCCAATACTTAGTCCCAGTCCCTCCCCCCTTCCACCTCATTTCTCAGCCCCCTCTCTCAACCCAGTACCCCAAGCTTTAATGTGATTTCTCTCGCCCTCACCAGAGCGATATTAGTTTTCAGGATGTATTGATGACTAACAGAGTCGCTCTGTAAATATCTGCTGGCTACTGGGGACAGGGCAAGGAACCCATTCATAACATAAGTGGTTTACATTTGTGAATGGGGGCATAGTGAGGGTCAATGGGTAGGGAGGGGGCGGGGCAGAGCAGGGGGGGGGGGGAGAAAGATTGGCATACATGATGGGGTCGGGCAGCCTGGCCCCAAAATTATATAATGAAACCAGGGAGCTTGTATCTCTGCTAAATTGCCGTGAGCTGAGCCCCCATGTATTTTGTCACTGCGCCTGCTCCCCATAGCTACATGTATGCCAGTGTATTCGAAACAGTTCATCCCTCTATGAAACATTGTGTGAATTCAGATCCAAACAAAACACCCATCACCACTCCCTTTCTCTTGTTGGACAAGTATGACATGTGATGACCTTTTGGAGATGCACTTCACATTGTGTATCATGTCATGACTTTAGGCATTTCGTCTTTTTTAGGCATACATGATGATGAACTAACTATGTACTGTACTACTGTATATATTGCACAATTGTACTTATGAAAGAGATGTTCTGGGCTCTGTTGCAGAGAGAGTTGCAATCGATTGTAATGTTGCAATTAATTGCAAGTCAAATCATGTGACTAAATGCGCAAATCTGATTGGGGCCATTCTTTGAAAAGTGAAACTTTTTTGGAAAAAATGAAGTTTGTTTTTTCAGTAGTTTTATTTCATTATTGGAAAGATCAGTGTCCAAGGGTTCATGAAATATATATATTTTTTTTCATTTATACAATTTCTTAGAAAAATTCATAAATTTTCATATTTCAATATTCAAATAAAAATCATAACTCAGGAAATAATCAAGCTAGCCCAGTCCTTTTATTCTCCTGTACATGATGATACCAACTTGATGATACCAAAATGGCTGTGAACCTGGGCTGCATCTCTCTGATTGTGATATTAAAGGGAAGTCACAGACATTTATACTCATTGATTGAGCACATCTGTAAAAACTAACCAACCATCCAACAATTGTTCATACCAAGGAAGAAGAACCAGTTTGGTTAAATATTGACAGCAACCAAGATGTTGCTGAATACGAGAGCTGAAAAAATGCTTGTTTTTATACCTGGAAGTGCACTTGATAGAAATGGCAATAGAACTTTCACTATTTAAACTAAACAGATGTCAAAGTTTATTGAAATGAGGATTATCGAAAGAATAATGCACTATTGCATAGCTGCCAACATTTGGAATTTTAAATTAGTAACATTTAATCAAAACTGAACATCACGAGCGCGAATTGCGAAGTCCCTTAAGCCGGGGTGCAGGCCCCGCTTTAGGGCCCTAGAGCGTGAAGCGCGGAGTCCATTGCGGCCGGCGTCCATGGACTTATTTTTCATAATTTTTGCACAATTACCAGGTATGATTTGGTCAGATTTACGTTTAAACGTTGTCTTTTTACGTTTAAAAACGGAAGGAGTATTCGTAATTTCGTAAAGAGGGTGGGAAATTCGTAACAATTACAAATTTTTCGTAACAGTTGGCAGCTATGCTATTGTACTTGCACGGGGGAAACTAGTGAAAAGATGACGTACTTGAAGCATTTTAAAATGACGGTATACACACATCCGTGTAGTGTTTTGGTCTAGTGCTTTGTTCACATGAACTGGGTTTGTATGTTCATTCATCTGTCAACTGATATTGGTACATGTATCTACTATACAGTGCACAATAATTCACAAAATTGCCTAGATGAGCATATTATGTACAAGTAAATTGAAATGAGGAAAACGTAATAAGTGCTTGCACTGGAAGCATTTTGTATTAAAGTTCACACACATCCGTCTAGTGCTTCGAACTAGCACTTTGTTCACACAAACTGGGTTTATGTGTACATTCATCTGACACCGTCAGCTGATATGGGTATCCACTGTACAGCAGCAGCCTTAGCAGACATTCAGGAGCCTGGTTGCAAACACTCCATTCTGAATATATGCATGACTCGTTCAGTCGTTCACTACTAGGCAGGACATTGATATGTACATGTACATGTAGGACTGTGCAGTATCTAGGTATGCACACATGATTTGTTTAAATTGTGGATATGAGATGAGGTAAGTTATAAGAAACAAAGAACAAATAACATACAATTTAGAGAGAAATTATTATATTTTGTATTTTTTTAAATAACATAATTATACAATTTGGTACTGTATTCTGTCGAACAACACAAAATGAAGAGGAATTTTGCATGTGTTTGTGAAAGAAACCAATTTAAACAATTAAAAGAAAGAAAAAAACTTTCAAATAGTGACACTTATGCACACTTATACATGGTTGCATCATTTGAGTAACATTGTTACCGATTATGGCTTCTACTTATTTCAAGCAGTAATGTACATGGATGTAGTACTACAGTCCACAAAATTCATGTACATTATAAAGCTTACAGTTGCCCGTTTATAGAACCAGAAGTACATGTACCATTCTAATGTGATGTAATTGGCTTTTTCTAGCAGGCCGTCCCGTCTTTATAGGCTGCATGCTGTGTTCATTGTATATTAGTAAAATCTTCAAGAGCTCTTTATTGTATTAAAATACCCCTTGGAGATAATTTTATCGTAGTATTAAGGCAAAATTCTCCCTAGTGCCCCAGCCTGAGATATCACATGCTCCGTGCTCATTGGGATATAATCCTCTTTTACGAGCTTTAAAGGGTACCACCACCCAAAAATAATATTCTTATTATAGAAAGGTACCATCTTTAGTATTCCATTCCTTCAACAAGTTCACAAAAATATGTTTTCAGAAAAAAATATATAATTGGAAAACGCATCACCATTCTCAACCATGCGTTCATGCGGTCTGAATTGCGTAGACTATATGCGTGCAGAGCCAGAGCGCACTGTGCAGAGCGAATGAATCATCCGGGAATCTATTGACATACGCGTGAAAGCATTGGCGCACTCGCAAATGCTTGGCCCGTATGGAACCAGGAAATAGCAGTGGTTCCGTAAGTGGTGGAAATTAATTGCTTTGTTTATGAATTACACAACCCTTTGCAAAATGTTGGGTATCTATTTGATATCACAAAACGGTACCAAAACATATAATAATGTGTTGTCCTTTGCCTGGTGGTCCCCTTTAATTCTCCCTTGTAATTATTTTGTAAAATAGAATTGAATAAAATACTTTCACCAGTAACAACCAATGATTTGCTATTCTTGCTCACATTATTCCATTAAGGACTATGTTCCAACATTATCCAAATTTCATCCAGATATATCTAACTCATTATTCAAATATTCAATTAGGCATAATGATCTATTTCCAGATGCAGATGAAATGATTAATGTATAAAATGTCATAATACAGAATTGACAAATAAATAATGAATGTGATATAAACATGAGCAAGGGGAAATGTACCTGTATTTCTGTACAAAAATAATTTAAAAATCTCTGATATAAATATTGCAATAATCAAAATGTGGTGATGAAATTCCTCCTGAATTCAGTAAACTCCCCGTCTTGCCTTTAAGTTTAATTCCCCAGTGCAAATCATATGCAGGAATTTCTGCCTTTACTGCCAAGGGCTTGCATGGGAAGATGAAGGATGATGAGAGGTCCTTATCTCGTCTCCATCCTCCGTCTACATCATCCTTATCCCTTACCCCATTCACATCAAAGAAGTGTTATTAACCCATTCGGGACGGGTCCTTGAATACTCGGGCTAGGGTCTACGGATAAGACAGCAATCGGTCGTGAATTGGTTGATGAAACCAGGGCATTTTATTTTGACCCTTTGCCTACAAGATAATGTAATCCCCAAAGACTTGATACATAGGATACCAGGTTCCAGTATTTAGTTGGTTAAACATTAATTTTCTGCTGATCCCAGCCCAAAGTATCATTGTTACCAGTCTTGAAAATTGTTTAAACCCAATGTGAAATGATTAATTTCCATTGTTTTTTGTATGTATACCTAGGGCTGAATTTGTATTTAAATATCTGTAACTATCTGAAATTATGCATGCCTCCTTCATTTGTAGGTGCACATGTACTGTACATGTATCTACCGTATTTGTCGGTGTATTACCCGCTCCGATGTATTAACCGCACCCCCAACTTTGGCCGTTTTTCCATGAAAAAAAAAAAAAATTTGATAGTATAATTCTTGATTTTTAGTCTTTAGATGGTCAGCATTTTCTTAGGAAAGGTACCAAAAATAGCTTATCTATCAGAGAATTTTTGCATATGAATTTTGTTTTATTTACTGAAGTCTCCGAAGTAAATAAAGAAAATTATCAGGCCTTCTTCACAGCAGAAGAATCTATAACTTCTGTTGAATTTGCCACACGGATCACTATACATGGGACTACATAAAACGTTAGACAACAAAACAAAGATTTCACCAATAAAACAATCAGAACGGAGATTTAAAAAAAACTGTACCTTAATGTTATTCCTTCTTTCTAGTTCAAATTATGTTGAATCTACTCTTGAAAACTGTTTCAGAAATAGTAAGTAATAATAGCGAGTAATACGGCATACGATCGTCGTCGATCGTCGACATGGATGAAACGATTCTCAAACGTTGACATACAGTCCGTCCGGTACTAAACAAATGCTCCGATAGCCCGCCATATCACTCATACACTTTGTGTGAAGGTTATGGGTCTATTTTGTTACGCGAGATCCATCCGCCGGGAATTGGGGAAATCCCCGGCGGATGGATCTTGCGTAACAAAATAGACCCGATAACCTGCACGCAAAGTATATGAGTGATATGGCGGGCTGTATTGGAGCATCGGCGGCCGGGGGTCGCGCGTGTCGGGAAAGAGAATCCCCGCCTGCGCTGCATGCTCGGCCAAGCGCCAGTCGCGCGGCCGGGTGCATGTTATGCCCGGCGCAGACAGAGCCGACTCGACTGGTTGTCATTCCGATCGGCTCAGTTTTCAGTGCCTCGCGACACACATTTTGCCAGTCGAGAGACAGTCGGATGCCAGTTGGGGCCGATTCAACACGATAAATCTGCTCCGACCGACCGGGCCCAACTCTAGCCTGATTAAAACCAGTCGGATCGGGTCGAGTCGGCTCTGTCTGCGCCGGGCTTTAGGATTCGTACTAAGATCGAAGCAATGATCGTGAATCTTCCAAGCCGCTTTCGCAGCAACAACGAGCAATATTTAGGAAGAGGTAAAAGAGAAACATAAAAGACACTGCATGACTTGTTTTGGGGGGAATATGCTTGTATTTTCCGTGCATCGTATGAGAGTATGAATGCCTTGCTGAGGTAGACTTTGGTCACTTGTGAATCTTATCTCCGTGTATTAACCGCATCGTATTAGGGCCCGGCGCTGGCTAGGCAATTTGCGTGTACAATTTTCCTATCTCCGTGTATTAACCGCTCCCCCCATTTTGGAGCTTTTTTTGGAGAAAAAAGGTGCGGTTAATACACCGACAAATACGGTACCTAAATGGTGCAGAAATGCTATACTTTGCATAAATGTTTGAATGTGTCAACAACAGTGATCTGTGATCTACTAGCTATGAAACAAATGGTTGCCTGTACAGTTTATGCACATTGTGGAGAGCTATCAGTTACAGTGGTAACTGAAACATGCCAAATTTCTCCTAGGGAAACAAATTTTCGATGTGAAATAATTGTTGCTGTTAATTTCAACCTGACTTAGAAGTATTTTCAAAATGAATGGTGTGAAAGGGGTGTCTGTCTGCCAAGATGTCTTCTCCCCCAATCAGTCTCTACTCTGCCCCATACCCCCATCCCTCATCCTGCATGCCCTATTCCCCATCCCCCATCCCCATCCCCTACCCCTATCCCCCATCTCCTAGCCCCATCTCCCAGCCCCATCCCCCATCTCCCATCTCTCTCCCATCTCTATCCCAAATCTCCATCCCCTATCCCCCATCTCTACCCCTACCCCCATCCCCCACCTCCCTCCCCCATCCTCCATCCCTCATCCCTTAGATTGGTCTCTGTCTCCCCATCTCGTCAATTTCAAAGACATGCGACTGTGACTCATCATCCATACATTGAATGTTCTATTTACACACAGTCACACAATCACTGCACTGGGAAAATACCAATAAGGGCTGTCTAGTGTTTTTACTGCATTTTCCATTTATATAAATAGCACCATTCCAATAGGTGCTACATCCACTTTGTTGACTTTTGAGAAATGTGCCTCTTACAGAGACTTTAATTTGTAATTGACTTGTAAAATTCTTTGGATATTCACAATTTTGGTGTATTTGAATGCATAATATTACATAGTTTACTATTCAATTTTACTTGTATCGATATTAACTCTTTTTATGGAAATGTGGTTTTAGCCCCTTTTGAACTCAAGATCCTGACATATTGATTAACCTACTTGAGTTAAGGGTTGTTGCCCTGCTCATATGGAGAAAGAAAAAAAAATCAACATGGGAATGGTGGAATTTGATGGCAGCCAAATTCAAATAAAAGAGCGCAAATAAAACATTGCTAGCCTTGCCATCTATCTTATGTAAATGCTGGGTCGTATTTACAATTTAAATGGGTAATGGGTACGTCAATAATACTAAGAACCTTTAGATTTAGGTGAGCATCATGGGCTGGCACATCGTCAATATTCAAATATAAAAGATAAGATGTATGATGTATTATATCAATAAATTCAACTCCAAATTACAAACAGTTGCTAGCCTTGCCATCAAAAATTCTGAGCTGCATTCAAGATTTTGACGGGCACATCAATAATACTGAGAACTGTTAGATTGTGATGAGCATCATGGGGACATCATCATTATTCAGATATATCAGATAAGAAATCAAATCTAAATAGTATGAATTGATAGTTTTTCATTTCTTTCCCAAATATACCAAGCTTCATTCAAGATTATGATGGGCGCATCAATAATACTTAGAACCGCAACATTCTGACGACCATCATGGGGATGGCATCACTATCGGGCACTGTGAGAGTGAGATGTTCGCATCATCAATATTCAATGGGGGGCCCAAGCCAACCTTGAGTCACTAATCTATTTCTCAAATTCAATTTTGCTCACATGAATTTCTTCATGTTGCATCCGCTGTCCCCGGTCGATGGATTTTAGTCTCTGGGATAGGGTAATGTGTGGAAGTCATTAAGCGTTGCATCGCGTGAGGGGATAAGTGGTAATTGGGATGCATAAATAATGATCAGTTAGCAATTTAATTTAGTGGAACACGTTTAGGAAGAGAGGGTTTAAAGGATAGCTGTTCGGATTATGGTTGTTGGCAAATAACTAGCACAATTTTGTTTCTTGTGGTAGCGTCAATATTACTGTAAATATCAAATCGTGACAAACAAATTATTGTTATTCACCCTATATTGAGCGAATATTACAATGACTATCAATGAATGAGTTGTACAAACTGTGATACGGCACAATATATTATTTACATTGTATCTTTACTTCTTGAAAGGATAGTTTTCCAATAATGACAGGCATAGCAATGCATTGTATGACACAATTTAATGTCCTGTATTTAAATATAACTACATTTTTGCAAAACTTAAAAAAACCCCCAAAAAACAACACATTTTTAGAAAAGTTGTGAGTTCAAATTTGTATTAAAGTCTTGATTTTAAGTTGTAAGTCTTGGTTTAAAGTTTAGTTCGTTACTTCGTTACCTATTCAAGATAAACCAGTCATGTCGGATGCAATGACTGACAGCCAGAATACAATCATTACTTCAGTAAACGGATGAGCAGAAATCCGAAAACTCTGTTTAGGAAAACCTAATTTGCCAGTTGATCTATATTAGAGTTATTCAAAAGTTGGGTTTATCTGGCAGAAGGGAAAATGGAATCAATTACAGACATAAAGTGACAAAGTTTGACAGTAGATGGGATGGGCAGGGAAGGGTCTTTTTTGTAACGTAACAAATGTCTTGTACAGGTTATCTTGTGTGTGCCACTGTGCTTGGCAGTGAACAATCTTTCATTGGCCTGTGAAACCCATTCAGGACCAGGCTCCAGATTACTCCAGCCTGGGACTATGGAGATTGCATGGTATACCAACTTTGATTAGTCCTGAATGGGTTAACAAAGGCAGTTGTTGGGATGGTCTGAATGAAGAGGACTGCTTTTATTATCAATGTGGTTTGGACGAAGGTCATTCACATATCAGTCAAACTGCCAGAACCTACAGGTAATTTGGATGTCTGGTTTGAAAATTCAGAGCTTGATGTGTACAACTACAAGCACAAAAATCACACTTTTTAAAAGCATTGTTATGTTTGTTTGTTTTCTCATTTGTAAACAAGGCATACTACTCCTTAGTGACATACAAATGTATACAAATGTATACATTGTGTGTGGCTTTGCCTTGCAGTTGGTTCATCACACGGTCAAGTGTTATATTCCTTTTACCAAGTTGTGGGTTTAAAATTTCTGAGCTTGATGTGTACAAGCACGAAAATTAGACTTCACAAAATTATGGTTATTAAAAAAAAAGAAGCATTGGTTATGTTTTGGTTTTCTCTAATTTTGTAAACAAGGCATCTTACTCCCTAAGTGGGCACATATCTTGTGTGTGGCATTGCCTCACCATTGGTTCAGCACAAGGTCAATTGTGATATTGCTTGTGGTTTTGTAGAAGGACAAAGAACATCAATCTAGAGCCATCGGTGAAAGAGTTGTGATGTAAAATGTTACATAAATTTATGTATGACGTTGAGCTAGTCTTCTCACATTTTGTTTATGTAAGGATGTAGTATTTTGCCCGTCATTTGGCACGCTAGAGTGTTACTCTCATGTCCTTTAAAATATAATTAGTAAAACAGCAGTGACAATAGAAAAATAAACTGTACATAGCAGGTAGCCTTCAATGAATGTTTTCCTGACCTACATTGTGAATGAAGAACACAAATGCATGAATGCATCCCCATCATTCTGTACAAGTATGCATTTTCCTCACAATTTCCCAATTTATGGTGACACCTCATTTTCCAAGTTATCTTTTTTTTTTCCATTTCCCTTGCTCCCCCCTTATTGTTAATTTTCTCTTCCTCTGTTTTTTAAATTTCTATGCACGCCCATCTCAATCCAGTTCACATTTCCCCCTACATATGGCATTTTCTCAGTCTTCAGTCTTAAATGATTTATCTTAATCACCACTTTTTTCTGACACATAATTATTAATTAATAATTGCAATTAATCATTTTTACCTCAATTAGGGATTTGTTTACCTTCTGGTTATATAACCTGATATATTATAATTGTATAATGCATATATCATCTTTATAACAGTTGTTCCTGAATAAAACAAGAAATAAATGCAAGCTGAATTCAGAGTATCAAAGCGTAACTGGGAATAGCTTGTTTCTCCATTCTCAAGGAAAATCGACCAATTCTGTCCAAGAACCCAGAATTTTATATTGTGACGACAGGCAACGAAAGGTGGAAAAGGTTGGGTTAGGTCATGCGTGTGACTTATGATTGTAAGGTGTATGCATGTATGAGATGCTGTTTGGAGAGATCCAACTCTGCATGTATGCAGAGTAACTACTGGATACATCTCCCAGTAAAACTGATTATTTAAAATAAAAAGAGAGTAAACCTATTTGTATGTCTCTATTTTCCCTTATATACAGGCTATGGAGGATGGGAAAGGTCGATATGGCCCTGAATGTGACTGGTGGTCTCTGGGTGTGTGTATGTACGAGATGCTGTTTGGAGAGACGCCATTCTACGCAGAGTCACTAGTGGAAACCTATGGCAAAATCATGAACCACCGGGTAAGTTATTTTTATTGCAATTATCAATGATTGTTTCTATTTACACTGCTTTCTTTATATTATGATAGATATTAAAAATACCTTGAAATGTTAATTGATTAAACCTTTATATTTAATATTCATGCATTTACTGCAGGTCTTTATAAACGAAAACAAATATGATCCTAGATGAAATATGTCATCATTAAATTATTAAACCAGCCGATTTCAAAGGATGTCTTAAAGGCATATATGCGTGGGTTATTAGACGCGTGGATCCATCTTGCGCACTTTTACGCACGGTACGTAATCCCCATTGGCTCAGTTATAAGTAGCGATCGCAAACTGTCCCATTTCTGAATACCCGAGTCAAAAATGCATTAAAAATAGTCGCGTTCGGAATGTTTGTACTAGTCGAATGGAGATCCATCAGAGATGTTTACGAGCGAAAATATCACGTAACACGCTTAACCGCAACCGACTTCAAAGTGCCGCCGTTTGATGGCTAGGTGACAGCGTGAGAAATTTGTTTGCTGCATGCAATTTCATAAGAAGGGCTTTGTTCAGATATTTCGAGGCACCTCTCTTCGATCGATCCAACATATATCTTGAGTTTACCTCGAGAGATTACGGTGGAGTCGAGTTGGAATTTGCTGACTACCCTTTATAACCCACGCATATATGCCTTTAAACTTGATGTGTGGCTTGATTCATGTTTGACAAATAAATGTTTGTTTACAGGTTGATCCCTTTTGTATAATATTCTTACCGTGATATTTTGCTAATATTTCTTTCTTTTGTTTCCTCTGTAGAATCACTTTGACTTTCCTCCCGATGATGAGGAAGCGCCTGTTTCGGAGGATGCCAAAGACTTGATCCGAAGCCTCATCTGTGCTGCTGAAGAGAGGCTTGGGCGAAACGGCCTCCAAGACTTCAAGGACCATCCCTTCTTTGTCGACATTGACTGGGAGAATATCAGGAACAGTAAGTAGATCCCAGGGTTCATGTATTAAATTTGTGTTACATATCCCTTCTTGAACCTGTAGTCCCCGAGAATACAAGCTCAAGTATTAAGAAGAACCAACAGACCTTTCCAGGACTACCACAGTTCGTTTTTAGGACTAACCAAGAAAGAATAACACAGTCCTTTTCAGGACTGCAAAATCATTCCTTATCTTACTTGGTGCTACCGTCTACCTACTGTGTATCTACCTCACCATAAAAACTGATACCGTATTTGCCGGTGTATAAACCGCACCCCCAACTTTGGGTTGTCATTGAAGGGGAAATTTTTTTTTCTAGATGATAAAACTATGATGGAAATCTTTGCAACATAATCAAACTATACACACATCCCATGCTTTCCCCTATAACTTTGGTAAAGTTTTAGTGTACAAAAACATGAATGCAGCATAATTCATAATAGGAAAGCCTTTACCAAGCTTGTTACTCCACATAAACTTATATTTTGCCATATGTGGTATTTTCATGAAACATGTATTAGCCGCTCCCCCCGTTTTACAAGTTATTTGGTATGTAAAAACGTGCGGTTAATACACCAGCAAATACGGTACTTGCAAACATTATCTAACATATTGTCATTGTTTTCCTCCACCAGTGCAACCCCCCTACGTCCCGGATGTCAAGAGTGCGACAGATACGTCCAACTTTGACGTGGATGATGCGGATCTGAGAAACTCAGAAGTAATGCCTCCCAGTTCACACGCTGCCTTCACTGGCAACCATCTACCCTTCCTGGGGTATACCTTCACAAGAGACAGGTGAGTAGTCTCCCCCCCCCCCCCCCCTCCTCCCTTACTCTCACCTCTAACACCCCCTTTCCCTGGTCACCCATTTTAATTACAAACTTGACAAACTCCTCATATCCTTGCAACAAAGGTTATTATATGAACAACCCTCTTGCACTAAGCCTATGGATTTAGTAATATGAATGGGATCGTGTAACTTCTTGGTACAGATTTTCAGATAAAAATGCAGGGTCAAGTCATAAAAATGCAAATGATAACCTCCAATAGCAAGCAGCGGAGAATCAACTAGCCTGTTACTAGAGTTGTCTTGACTTCCATATCACCATTGTATTCGTTTTCTCTTCACAGCACCCTGTCAGATCTGGGAAGGTTAATAGAGGTTGTTGGTCAGGTCATCAGCAGCAGTGGCAAGGGTGAGATGGAGAGTGGTGAGGTGGAGGACTTTGAACGCCGCATCAACAAGCTGGAAGCCGAGAAGAATGACCTCAACAAGATGCTGTCAGGTGCGTAACACTCGACAATGTTGAGAAAGAGAAGGGCGCTAAGTCACTTTTCTGTACTTTGTGTGATAATCACGTTTAAAATTTGGGAGTCTTGTAGAAACCCAATGTTGGTCTCTTTTATTTTAGATGAATATTCCCAAAATAGAAATAATAAAAATAGAAATATAGAAAGCTCTGACCTACAAGATGGTATGCAGAACTCAATTTAGCCAAAAATCAACTTAACCCGTTCCCTACGGGTTTTTGAAATCCCCATAGACTTTGTACACAACCCACTAGGTTCCCGTGGTCAAGGGGTTAATGCCCTTCTCACTTTCACCCAACCAACGTGTCAATTCAATGCCAATTCTCTTTATCCTCGATCTTATTATTGGCAATGTGAAGCTGTTTTCATATTTTCAAATTAATTACAGAAAGGCAAAGCTAGGGACAAATGTGCTTGTGGTTCTGTTCAATGAGCTGTTTTGTATTAAGAGTTTTGTTGTTTCCACTTCTAATTGGTTTGTTTCAATTGTGGTATGATGGTAAATTTCAGCATCAAAATAATTCTGTTGACAATGATAAACAAATAAACAGGTAGAATTTCAGGCTCATTTTAATAATTTTCCACCTAAATGAGGTTTTATGACTCAGTTTATAGGTTCTCAGTTTGTATCTTGCTAACTTATCTGATTAGGAGTGTTGTTGACGTGTTGAATTTGCTGTTTTTGTTGCTACATATTTTCAAAATGAAAATGAACAAAGAAAATGAGGCTCCCCCCGGATTTGAAACCCGAGACCCCCGGAATTGCTTAACCGGTGCTCTAACAATTGAGCTAGAAAGCTCTCGGGATGGTATTTGTCCCTGAAACCCTTTTTCAATGATCATGACAACATTGATAATACTTTGTTATATTCAATCTTGATTCTGCAGATGCTCAAGGCAGTGGGAGTGGAGATAACGATGAAGTCAGAAGATTGCAAGATGAAATCAAGGCATTAAAAAAGAAAGTTACAGGTAAATTCACCAGTTAATCCATTAAAGACTATTTGATTTTCGTATGACACTCATTTTCCACAGACCCCAGTCCAAGTATATTCTATATCAGTCTTTATGGGTTAAATATTGCTTTGTAAATATACAAAAGTTTGTAAGCTTTGCATTGAATTCAAATGTTACGTATAATTTTGTATGTGTACGATACATTGTAAATTGTAACTATCGTATCATCTTTGATAATGTGTGTTTTCATCGAGCTGAAATATGTACTTGTCACAGTAAAGTGAAACAAGCATAAATTTATTAAATGGACATATCTTAGTGCAAATTCAATGAGTTCTGTAAATGGGCATCGATTTACAGGAATTTTTTTCTCATCAGGAATAAAGGGGGGGGGGGGGGAGGGCAGGAAGAGGAAGGGAAGGAGCAAAAGGACATCCCCCCCTTCCCCCCCCCCCCCCCCCCCCAAAAAAAAAAAAAGAAAAAAAGAAAAAAAGAAGAATAAAAGTGAATAAATGAAGGGGGGGGGGGAAAATATAGTAATACCTTCACAAATCAACGCCCATGTAGCTGAATGTATATAATTAATCATTAGCCTGATAATGGTATGCCAGATGTTGTGCATTACAGAGGTCACATTCCTTCACGTTTCCTAATTGATGTGGTGTAATATATTTGCTGACAGAATAAGAGATAATAATAGTGATATTCAGGATTTAGAATATATTAAATTTAAGATTAATGTGACCTATTATATTTGTTATTGATGATGTAAAAAAAAAAAAAAAAAAGAAAACCCAAAGAAAAAAGCAGATCTTAGGGTGAGATAAAGCATTGAATCTATTGTATTAGTTTACATAATATTTCTAATACTTTGCCAATTTTTCATTACTTGCTGTATTTTTAGGATACAAATGAAATCTTTCACAAAGTAATATAAGACTGCAGCCAAGGATGCTGTTTCCAGCTACCACAAAATCTTTAAGGAGATGCAATGTTATTCTTATATTAATTGATGTACACATCACCAATGAGATGCAATGTCATTCACTCAAATTGTTGTAGGGTTAGTCCCACATGTTTATATTGATGTACTTTATTCTCTTTAAACACTAGAATCTGAGGCTGCAGCAAAGGAAGCAGTCGCCAGTTACCACAACAAGACCAAGGAGATGCAGAGTGCAGAGAGTGAGAAGTCGGCCAAGATCAAAACACTGGACCGGACAAACAAGTAGGATTTCTTTCATTTGAATTATATTCCAGTTTCGACTAATGCAGACATTGTCATCAGTCATCAAATTACTACAGCATATTCAAGCTTTTTCAGTATAGACTCAAGCTTCTCCTCTTGATAGTTCAACCATCGACTCCACATTTTATTAACCAGTGCTGTACATACAAAGTAAAACACTTGAATGAAAGTATATTGTGGTATCCTGTTAACCCCTTGACTATGGGAACCGGGTGGGTAGTGTACAAAGTCTATGGGGGTTTCAGAAACTTGAAAGGAATGGGTTAACACACTTTCATTCCTTTCTTAATGCACAGATTGTAATGATTTCATGGATTTGTCTTCCCTTTTTTTCCCCTTTTTTTTTTATGCAGAAGACTGAATGGTCTTTTATACCAATAAAATAGACATAATTCTTTTCTAATCATGTTTGATTTTCATTCTTCAGACTGCTGAAGCAAGAAACGGAGATGTTGCAGAGAGAAATTGAAGATGTTCAGGAGAGGAATCGAACGATCAGCAAAGAGATGAAGGAGGCCAAGTCGCAGGGTAAACTGGCCATGCAGGAATTCACAGAAATCAATGAGAGGTACGTGTCATTTCATACATGTTCGTGATCGGTTATAAATTAAGAGGTAACGATAACCTTGGAGCTGTAGAGATGTGTATGTCTTAATTTTTTTACCCGTTCAGGACTGATTGATTTTGCTATAAAAGCACTATGAAACCTTGTGTATTTAGCGCTATATAAGTTACTATGTTGTATTATATTGTATTGTATTGCTATTACATGCATTCTACATAGATCCTAGCGCGAGTAACAGGTCAAACATGTTATTTTCAATACATAATCAAACTGACTCATTGACTCCTAGATATATTTTGAAAAATGGCAATATTGTTAATGCTTGTCAGAATTCAAGGAAATCCAAGTATTACTTAAAATAGACATTATCATTAATGCTTGTCAGAAAATTAAGGAAAACCAGACATACACAGACAGCTTTTTACATCTCAACCCAGATAAACAGTTCAGCCATTTATCCTAAAACAACTTTACCAAGTACTTTCAACTCATTGTCTTCATGAACCTGGAGGGTCCCGTTTTAATTATATGGGGATTATAGAATATAGTAGGGAACAGGTTTAATACTAGTCGTTTTATCTCTGACATCTAGGTATGCTGACATCATGTCCCAGAAGCAGAAGCTGTCCAGAGACCTGAGGGACAAGGACGAGGAGATGGAGGTCCTCTCACAGAAAGTGGACTCTCAGAGGACAGAGATCAGGAAACGGGAATCGTCAAACAAGGAGGTAATTATGGAGATGATGATGATGATTGTGATGGTGATGGTGATGGTGATGGTGATGGTGATGGTGATGATGACGACGACGACGACGACGACGACGACGACGACGGCGACGACGACGACGGTGATGATGCTTATGAGTGTGGTAATCTGGATGAGGACGATGATTATGCTGATGAGGATGGTAATGATGATGATATCATTGTGGTTATGATGCTTATGCCAAGGCTAATGATGATGTTGGTTTTAATTTTAATGAGAATGATTACATAATAATGTTAAGGATATAATTATGATGATGGTGATTTTGATGGTAATGATGATGTTGCTGATGGTGGTTAGGAGGAGGAAGCAATGAAGTGAAAAGAAAAAGATCAAGCTGTCTGAAGGTCTGGATTGATCCTTGATACATTTTTCTCTTCTCTCCTCAGCTTGAAGCGCTACATGAAGACTTGCAGATTGAAATAGCAAGAGAAAAGAAACTGAGGCAACAAAGTGAGCAAAATATCAGACAGCTTCATGATGAACTAGACACTACCAAAGTAAGTGATTCTCACCAAATCCATTTTCTTTGTTGATGTTTCAATTTATTCAACAAACTGTTAAAAGGAACTTGTGAAAGCAATTTATTAAAATATATCAAAATTAGAATAAGTATTGAAACATGAGAACTAAAACATTTAGTTTTCAAAGAGTACTTTTGTGGCAAAAACAAAATAGAAACGGGACAAATTAACCAGAATCAATCTGGGGGAAAAATACAGTCATAGGAAAATTACTAATTTGAGTAAATATGTTGTATGTTGTATTTTATAGCATAACTTTATTTCAAAGTTATAGAAAACTAGACAATCCTCATCTTTAAAATCTAAAGAACACTTTTAAAGGCCTTTTTGGAATTCTCAAACTCCATGCATTTTGTTTTAATTCACAAATAAGTTTCATATTCACTCAATATGGGGTTACAAAACTTTGTTTCTCTTCTTCAATGTAACTTGTGCAGGCAAATGTTGGACGTGTCAGTGTGAGGACAGATGCACAAAATTCAGACAAGTTTGAAAAGGAGGTGTCACGGCTGAAGCAGGAGATGGAGATGAAGGAAGTCCAGTATGAGGAAGGGCTGGCAAAGGAACGGTCACGGCATACCACGGAGGAGAAGGTTAGTCAAAGCAGAAAGAGAGGGGTTAGGCTTGGAGATGGAATTAGCACCAGAGCTAGGTCTGTTTAGGTTAGAGCTTGGCTCATGGTTGTTAAAGGCTTTGGGGTTAAGTAGTCAATTTGGGGATTTGGCTGAAGCAGGAGATGGAGATGAAGGAAGTCCAGTATGAGGAAGGGCTGGCAAAAGAACGGTCACGGCATACCAGGGTGGAGAAGGTTAGTCAAAGCAGAAAGAGAGGGGTTAGGCTTGGAGATGGAATTAGCGCCAGAGCTAGGTCTGTTTAGGTTAGAGCTTGGCTCATGGTTGTTAAAGGCTTCGGGTTAAGTAGTCAATTTAGGGATTCGGCTGAAGCAGGAGATGGAGATGAAGGAAGTCCAGTATGAGGAAGGGCTACTAGCAAAGGAACGGTCACGGCATACCACGGAGGAGAAGGATAGTCAAAGTAGCCATAGATAAGTTAGAGTAGGTTTTAGGGTTGGAGTTGAAGTTGGAGTTAAAGTTAGAGTTCATTTTATGCTTGCAAAGGAACGATCATGGCATACCATGGAGGAGAAGGTTATTAAAAGCAGCGATTAGCACCAGAGTTAAGTTTAGTTGGGTTGTATCAACAGAGCCTTTATCAACCAAATAAAGGACAAAATATTTTACATGTATCATGCTGTATATAACACTGTTACTGAAATAGAAACAGATACATTTTCAAATTTTTAAGCACCAGAATACTGTGAATAAGAACAAGAGGATACATGTGCAAAATACAATTTTTAAAATGTGATATCTTTTTCATATTATATCCAGACTGCTAACATCATAAATAAAAAAAGACCTGGTTACAAAGTCTGTCACTTTAATGTTTTCAGATTCTGAAGGAACAGAACAGCGAGAGTGAGGACAAGATCGTTTCAATGCGTCGCGAGATCACGTCCCTGCAGGACAAACTTGACCGGCTACAGAAGGCCAGCACGGACGAGCAGTACACCAAGATGAAGATGGATGAGATGAAGAAGAATTATGAAAGGACCAGGTCGTCCATCATGGAAGAAAGGACCAAACTTATCAACGACTATGACAAGGTTTGTACTGGCAGTTTGTTTTTATAAGGTTATTATTGAGGTTGTATTCATGATTAAAACGGTAGAAAGGGTGATTTTAATCTAAACGTTTCTTATAAATGCTTCTTGAGATTGCTTAGTATTTATTTCATTAATTCTAATTGAATTATGTAACGGAATAATAATACCACTCAAATTTGCCCACCATTGGCAGGAAGGTATGTCATGATTCAAAATGATGAAGAGATATATACTGCTGAAAATGCTAACATCTGCTATAAGATCGCCTATGTAATAAAATGAGAGTCAGGTGGGGCCTTGACGAGACCTTTTGATCCTAGCAGAATCTGTGTAAGTGGCTAAAGTGACTGAAATATAAAATGATTAAATTGTACATTGTCTCTTCTTCCTTCCTTACTTACTGCTGACTATGAGAAGCTTGTGAGAGAGAATAAATTGATGAAGGAGATCCACAAGTACAATGTCTAATTTGTTGATATGATTGTATGATTTGATAAATTTTGTTGTGAATTAATTCTACTTTATTTGTGTATTTCTTTTATTTTCCTTCTTTCCTTAGGTCGCTGCTGACTATGAGAAGCTTGTGAGAGACAATAAATTGATGCAAGATAAGATGGAGGAGATCCACAGAAACAAGGACTCTGTCGCTCACTGGGAGGCCCAGATAGCAGAGATTATACAATGGTACGTTCTTTCTGCATACTCACTTTATTCCTTCAAGACAAAAATAAGCGAAATACTTCAATTACATATCCTTTTTAAAACCAAAGCCACTAATTGCCATTGTTCATGAACTGTTTTGTATATGTCAAGGAGGAATCAATGGGATAATTCTATTCTAAGAATAAGCACAGCAGCTCGCAAAGTTGTTTTTAGTTGCATAATTTGTGTTGATTTTTGTTAAAAATTTGCTAGGATGAATCAAAGGGTGATTTTTTTTTTATAAAAGAGACCTAATAGCCAGCAAAGAATTGTGTGTCAGGATGATTATGGAGAAACATGATAAAATGATTTTCAGAACTATTACATGATGATTCAAGAAATTTGTCCATGTTCATTATTGGAACCTTGGGCAGCATGTTCTAACCTTTGCAAGGTATACTTTACCTCTTTAACGGGTGTACCAAATTAAGAGGTGAACATTTTCTTTGGAAACATACAAACTGTCCGGTCAAATCTTACCCCTTAACAGGTGTACCCCTTTAGATTGTACCCAGAAGAAAGCTCTCAAAATAATAGGAATTGATGAGACCACTGCACGCAACCTATTCTCCATCCCTAGCCTGTCCCACCGACGACAGATTGCTGCAGTATCAACACTCTACAAAATGCATACTAGAATCTGCCCACAAGACCTGGCTGATATGCTTCCTCCTCGGTGTGTGACTAGGTACAGCACATCCATGCCAGACCACGCACTCACTATTCCTGATGCTCAATCATACACTCTGGATAGAAGTTTTATTCATTCGGCTGTTCGAACATGGAACACTCTTCCAGATCATATTGTTGGCAACATAATAACCAAAGGTCTTCAATCCTTTAAAGGCCGTGCGCATGGTCACCTCCTATCAAAGTATTTTTTTTTAGTATTGATACATATTTTGTTTAATTTTACTTTTTGAGTGAAATGCAGTGGACCATTTGATTGGCCCTCTGGAGTTACAATAATGCTCTGGTGGGCTATTGTTCACATTTGCACCTTATATGAAAAAAAAAAAAAAAAACCCATTAAGCTGATACCACTGTATCTCGTAGGCCAGGGGTTAACATTAAACACTAGTAATGTTTGTATAACCACTCTGTTATTATGTTAACAATTTTTGTTTCCAGGGTGAGTGATGAGAAGGATGCGAGAGGCTACCTGCAGGCTCTGGCCACCAAGATGACCGATGAGCTGGAGAGCATCAAGGTGTCTGGCATCGTCGGGGCAGCAAGGGTCAGTATCTCAAAGATTTGATAACTGTTTTGAGCAATAAGTTTTGATGTTGTGTCATTGTGGGAGTGGCGTGGTGTATTGGTTTGGGCCTTCGTCTTTCAATACGAGGGTCGTGGGTTCGATTCCTAGCCTCGGCACGCGTGTCCTTCAGCAAGACACTTTATCCACATTTGCTGCTCTCAACCCAGGTGTAGTAAATGGGTACTTGGCATGAATGTATTCCTTGAAATGCTTGAGCATCATGGTAGCTCGGCTAAAGCCAAGGTAATAATGCTCCGAGCGCTTTGGGACTTCGGTGGTAAAGCGCTATATAAAAATGGATATTATCATTATTATTATTATTTTAGTAAGTGCTGTATGAAGTAAAACAATTAAATCAATGTGTCCAACATTGTCAGGGTCAGTATTTCATAAGGTTTCACAACTGTGTTGCACTTGTTAAAAATTGCTTATTGAAATTATGTTTGTTGTGTTAGTACTTCTCTACTATCACTTTAAAAACCTTTAAAATGTTGCTATATAGCTGGTACTTATTAATTATTGATACTTACTACTTATTTTTATTATTATTATTATTATTATTATTATTATGTAAACAACAAGTTAATATGTGTGGTTTGCAGTTGCACCATGTAAGAGGGAGGAGGATTGGTGAGTCCTGAAAAGAACTGGTTGGTATAGTCCTAAAAAGGACTGTGGTAGTCCTAGAAAGGACTGTTGGTAGTCCTAGAAAGGACTGTTGGTAGTCCTAGAAAGGACTGTTGGTATAGTCCTGAAAAGGACTGTTGGTATTCTTTCTAGGATAGTCCTAAAAATGACAGTTGATAGTCCTAGAAAGGACTGTTGGGATAGTCCTAGAAAGGACTGTTGGGATAGTCCGGGAAAGGACTGTTGGTATTGTAAAAAGAGGGTAGATGGCAGGAGGGGCTCGACGTTTCGAATAGGTTGACTATTCGTCCCTCTTACATGGTGCAACCGAAAACCACACGTATTATCTACACCACCATGGAAACCGATACTTACAAGCAACATTTAAACAACAAGTTATTGTGTTTCATGTGCAGGAGAAGGGCTGGCAGACGCGGCGCTCCCAGAAACTGGACAAGATGGAGCTGCTCAACCTGCAGTCCAACCTCCGCAGCGAGATGCAGGCCAAAGAACAGATCGCGGAAGAACTCAAGAAAGTCAAGGCAGACCATGCTGCAGATGAGAGGTGAGATTCTTGAAAATCCATTTCAGGCAATCAATTTTTTTTTAATTTGAAAAGGTTCTGAAGGCAGGAACAAGGAGCAAACACATGAGGTGATACATTCAAGAAGAAAATAGAGAAACAACACTTGTCCAGTCAAAGTCTTTGCTCTAGCCAGGAATAGAAACACAATACACTTCTCCAGTCAAACTCTTTAATACTTGATGTATAAATCTCCACATTTGACATTGACATGATCAATCATTTAAGCTATTGCTTTGTTTTATCAATAAAACAGCAAACTAGGGAGTTCTGAGGGCAGGAACAACGAGCTGACAGAAGAGGTGATACAACTCAAGAAGAGGATAGCAGAACTAGAGGCGCAGCTTCAAGAATCAAGAAACAGTGAGTAGAAAACTCACTAAATGATGAACAATATTTACTTTGGACAAAAATACGTGGGGAACTCAGGACAATGTATCCCTCCAAATGCAAAAAAAAAAAAAATCCCCTAGAAATCATAAAAGAGCCCCTGAAAGTTCTCTTTTGTAAATTGAGAGTGCATTTTTGGTGATGTAGGAATTTGGGTCGTTGGGAAATATGCCATACCGAAATGATGGAAAAAAAAAAAAACTGAATCGAGAAGCAAGGATCTTTTGAAATATGTCATACCATACTTAAAGGGGACCACCAGGCAAAGAACAACACATAATTATTTGTTTTGGTACCGTTTTGTGATATCAAATAGATACCCAACATTTTGCAAAGGGTTGTGTAATTCATAAACAAAGCAATTAATTTCCACCACCTACGGAACCACTACTATTTCCTGGTTCCGTACGGGCCAAACATTCGCGAGTGCGCCAATGCTATTCACGCATACATTTGGATAAAATAGAATCCCGGGCGATTCGTTCGCTCTGGACAAAGTAGTCTCGTACATGCAAACCCATGAACGCATGCTTTAGAATGGTGATGCGTTTTCCAATTATATATTTTTTTTCTGGAAACATATATTTTTGTGAACTTGTTGATGGAATGGAATACTAAAGATGTTACCTTTCATTTATAAGAATATTATTTTTGGGTGGTGGTACCCTTTAAAGCTTGCTAAGAACAAAACTGAAATGATGAAAAATCAGCATCCCACATGAGAGAAATTAACACTGTTCAACAAACCTTGCAACAATCTACTGTCAAATGTGTGACCTTTGTAATTGTGTGATTTACTTTACAGGTGCCCAGGAAAATGCAAGCTCAAATTTGAGTTTCGCCTTCTTGGAGAAGATGCTGAATGTGGACACCAAATTAGACTTTGTAAGTAGTTTCATTTCATCCTTTAAAATCATCTTTTCCTGTAATTTTAAGTTTTTCCGGATAATCTTAGTCATTCAGCAACTTTTTCTGCAATTTTTTCTTTAAAGAAGAAAAAAAAAGATAACAAATAGAGAAGTTTAGAAACATTGAATAGCAAAATGATAGCCACATTGAAAAATAAATCCAGTCAAATTCCTTTATGTAGGAATGCGCTAGATGCAAGCTTGCTCATGTAAATATTTGCACTTAATACTTGATAATACATTGCTATTGAATGAGGGCAAAATAAATAGCTTTTAGTAGAGTTTTGTAATCTTCAAATTGTTTTCTTGTTTAAAGGGGCGATTTTCTATAAAAAGTAGTCTACCCTCTTTTGTGAGGGGAAAGAAATAAAATGTTATTTTTCCTTCTAGTAGAGTTTTGTAATCTTCAAATTGTTTTCTTGTTTAAAAGAGCGATTTTCTATAAAAAGTAGTCTACTCTCTTTTGTAAGGGGAAAGAAATAAAATGTTGTTTTTCCTTCTTATTACTTTTCCTCACGTGACTGCATGCCAGAAGGTTGATAGATTACAAAGAATAGTCCAAGCATTTTATGATCATGGGAAAGGGGGAAAACCTTTTGGGGGATAGAAATTAAATTTTGTTTTGTCTTCTTATTACCTTATCTCACGTAATTGCATGCCAGAAGGATGATAGGTTAGATAAGTTACAAAGAATAGTCAAAATGTGTTTAAAAGGGAAAGGGAAAACTGTTTTGGGGGAAAGAAATTCACATATTGAGTGTCAGGAATTGTACAGCTCACTGGCATGTGTGTGTATTGTGTGGTGCTAATACGCGATATTGGCAACTCAAGGAGTCACATTTTGTTTTGTCTTCTTATTGTTACTTTCCTCACGTAAATGCACGACAGAAGGATGAGAGGGTACAAAGATTAGTCCAAGCTGTGCGACAGGTTCAAATTTCCTTCTATTCAATTTCTCATCCATTGTATAAATTATCTCATAGATGAGTTGCAATACTTGTCCTATCACCCCATAGCGCATACATGTATGTGTAGCCGTCATACATCGGTGAGGATACTCTTAGCAATACTAGTACATCAGTGAATACTTGAGTAAAGTCATACATCAGAGCTTATGTGTATCTTTACATCAGTGTTGGTCATACATCAATGAATAGTTAGTCATACGGCGAATACTCATAGCTATATAACGGCCACTTTTTATAGCCATACATCAATGAATATTTATAGCCCTACATCAATGAATATTTATAGCCATACATTAGTGAATACTTAGAGAAATACATCAGTGAATATTTAAACATACATACGTCAGTGGCTTTGTGTAGCCAATTAGTCATACATCAATGAATACTCATAATACCATATTAGCCGTATTATACATCCGTAAATAATTCAGCCATATATCAGTGAATATTTATAGCCATACATATTCAAGAATACATTTATCCAAATTATACATTACATTAGTCTAACATTAGTGAATACTTGTAATATTTCTAAACATACATCACTGTATATCTTTACATACATTACTGAATAATTGGAATAGTCACATATCAGTGAGAAAATGTATACCCATACATCAGTGATAATTGTTTTAGCTATACATCAGTGAGCACCTATAAAAAGTTGTACTTTATTAATTGTGCATGCTAAAAAGAAATGTGTGACAACAAAAAACCCCAGCTGCCGTACTGTGAACACAAATGGGGGCTCAGGGATTTAGCCCCAGAGATGTGGAAAAAATACCTCCACACTCTGATAAGAGCCCCCATGTCACAGGGTTTTACGTGAACCAATTTTCAGAGTGCTTATTTGATTTGATTTGAGTAGGCTTGAGTAGTCCCTAGATGCAATTGTTTCCCTGCTGCCATACATATTGAGTTGACCAGAAATGTTGAACATCTGCTTCAACGAGTCTTGTTTGTTGTCTGCATGACGCAGTAAAGACTCTGCCTTTACTGTAGCCTATAGCATTTGTTGTCTGCATGACGCAGTAAAGACTCTGCCTTTACTGTAGCCTATAGCAGGGCTGGACACTTAACATTGGCCTGGAGCCTGTACAATTTTACATTTTGGCCAGCAAAAAATTGATACAGATTAGATTGTATCGGCTGATAAGGTAAATAGAAATCCAAACTAACAATGACAGATTGAGGGGGTGGAATTCACAAAGGAGGTTTGTACAAACCATGGTTTGACCAAGGTTTACATCTATGGAATGCCATTTGTAAACTGATGGAGAAGGAATGTAAACTCCATACTTGTTAACAATGTTGATTTACAATTTACGGTATGCGAGCAGCATTCCATAGATGTAAACCATCGTCTAACCATGGTTTGTACAAACCTCCTACAAACCTCCTTTGTGAATATGGGCCATTAAGTCTGTATTTCTCCATATCAAGCCTCATTTATAACTGCCATATTGGGCATTAAACAGAGTCAGATTCCGAACGAAGGCAGTTGACAAAAGAGTTTAATATTTTGACCAGTAAATTTTCTTTCAGGCTACCCAAAAAATAAAATAAATAGGAAAGAAAACCGATTTCTTGGGCCACACATGGCCACTTGAAATGAACACATTGCCTAAGAGGATCCTGGTGAGCCCTGTAAACTCTATAGGAATGACAACATCTAGTAGGGAACAGGTTAAGTTAGTGTGGAGCCCTGCCTATAGACAGCGCACTGTTTTACATGTAGCTCATTGTCAATTGTGTGTGAAAACAGTCTATCATCGTATTGAGTGAGTCAAACATACCATTTTCAAAGAGGATGAAATCATTGTCCTGTCCGCAATTCATATCACCTATCAATCCAGGTAGCTGCCATCATTTGCTTTGTAATTGTCTTTAATTAATACACCTAAACTAGTAGTAAATTAGAAATTGATACATTTATCAATAATATCATGAGGTGGAAATTGATGCTAGTAATAAGAATATTAGGTAGAAATTAATACTCATAATAAGTTATATTAAGTAGGTAAATTTGTATGTATGTTTGCACTTAGCTTGTGCCATAGGATTTAGGTATCAGCTTTGTTTTGTTTGCTAATGTAATATCCTTTTAATACTTCGACTGCATAGTTTAAACCCCTGTAATGATTAGAACAGTGAGCTTCTCTACACTGTATATGTGGCTATAGGTCATTGATATGCAGTATTTTCTTTATAATATATCTAGGACATCAGATCAAATTAGAAGTAAGCTTTAATAATTGCATAGCATTTAGGATCAATATTGGGTCACCAAGTAATTTTTCGTGTAAAATATAGATTGATTATTTAATTCTATTTATTGTACTTGCTTAGTTGCACGAGGTAAGCTTTTGTGATCTATGATTCTGTTTACGAGTAAACGTTACACAGTATCATATAGGTACATTCAATTCTATTTCCGGATTCATCATTTTGATATATGAATCTCAAAATAATGTGAAATCCTTTTTAAATTGCATTACATTTTTCTCCGTATAAGAGTAGTTGTTTGATTATTCACCGTATGCAAACCTATGGTTGATAAGTTTGGAATTCAATACATACAATGTAATACATGTTTTGCTCATTCCCTGCAATCCAGCTGAAAGCTCTATCCTTTTATCCCTATGCTTGGCATACATATTTGGTTCAAACATGTTTCATGTTATTTGGTTTTCAGTCTTTTTAGCTGTTTTTTTTTGTACAGCTTAGATGTAATGCTAATTTGTCTGGAGACTTTTTCACATTTAATTATTAATTTTTATACTATTTGGCCTTCTGATTTTTCCCCCATTTTGATCCACATTTGTTCATTATTTGGTCTATAGACCATTTTCGTCTTTTTAAAAAGATAAATGTTACATTTTATCACTTTTTGGGTTATTCAGGTTTTTTTTCTTCAATTTTATAAACAAAAATTCATATTATTTGATCTATAGGCCAGATTTCTACATTTAAAGGGGTATTCCGGGCCTGATAAAACCATTCGTTATTTGAATAAGCAGAATAAGAGGCATAATTGGTGAAAATTTGATCAAAATCGGACAAGAAACACGGGAGTTAAACCTATTTGAACATCATGTAGTAATGAGCGATCGTTTCAACATCATTGACGAGCAACTCGCCATGGCTTTAGTACATGAAAATACACTTATTTCTCATTTTCGTTGCAAAAAATTAATTTTCTCTGCTTGTTTTCACGAATTCATAGAAGAATATCGATGGGCCAACCTCTTTGGAATTTGTAAGCTCATAAATTTGCTTTGTTATAAAGAAAATTTAAATTTTGTAAAATTTCCATGTAGAAGTAAAAATGGCTGCAGCTCGCAAGTGACGTCACGATCGATAGCAATTGCGAACGATACTAAAAATCGGAGCAAAGTTCATCCTGTCATAACTTTTTTATTGCTCTACCGTTTTGGCTCAGATTTTCGATCAAGATTCTTCATATTCACTTCATTTTATAGCAAACATCACATTTCAGGGGTGGAATTCCCCTTTAATTTTTTAGACCCCTTTTTCATTTTGATAACATTTTGTTCATGTTATTTGGTCTGGCGAAATTTTCTCTTCAATTTATTTACAATTTGTCCATGTTATTCCGTCTGTAGACCTTTATCTCTTCCTTTCTTCTCTACATTTGCCATCATCACATCCACCTTCCATTCTTTCCATTCATTTATCATTGCTTGCAGTCTGAGTTTGATGAAGAACCCGTCAAAGACACTCCGTATGAACCCAATGCTCCAGACGATAAGGTATGTACCAATTCATCTCTCAACCATCACATCTTATTTATCTCTTTTTTTTGCCTTTTACCCTTTTATAATCACGTCTGAACTTATTCAACAAAATATCATTTGGTATTATATGTATTCTCCATTGACTCAATTTATAATATTTTCGGGACCAGTCCTGAATGGGTTAAAGTGGTTTTGGTAACTATGTTGCTACATGCACAAACTGACAAATTGCTAGAAAGATGTGTAGATCTGTAGACTTGATTTTTTAATTCTGTTTTTATGAAATTTAGATGATGTTTCTTTTGGAATTATTTACCATATACTTGGTCCCTTTTCAAAAAAAATATGCACACTAGATGATATTTGATATCAGCAATAATTGTTGGTTCTTGTAAGTCATTATTTGATATCTAGTGATTTGTTATTCCTTAAGTGATACAAAATTATTTTTGATAATAAAGGTGCATTTTAATGTTTTTAATTTTAAAATCCTGCATATAGATTTTCTTTATCATGGTGCATTTGTTTTATCTTGCATACATTCTATTTGATTGCAATAAATGTTAAATGGCTTCTTTTAGTTATTATGCAGTTGTCCGTTTTTATGAATGATAATTTTACGTCTTATCTGACATGTGTTAAATTTGGTGATGCATGTTATAGAACAATGTGTATTGTTTTTATTTATAAATCTAAGAACAGTTGTTCAAACTATCATCTATCCTCTGTCCATTCTATTGCAGAGCATGAATTCTGAGGGTTCGTCGTCAGTTGAGACCCCACCCCTCACACCCAAGCTCAAGACGCACAAGTTCCTGATAGCCACGTTCCAGACACCTGTCAAATGTGGTCACTGTACATCCCTAATGCTGGGTCAGAGTCGGCAAGGCATGGCTTGCGAAGGTAATATGGCGTTTGCAAATAGAACTTATTTATTGTTATTTTATGTTTTGGGTATTGCTTATGATTGCCTCGGTATGGAGTGCACAAGTTTCTGATTGTGTCATTCCAGACATCGGTTAAATGATTTAATGTTATCTTATGATGTCTTTGTGTTGTCATGGTGATGCTTATCAAAGGACTACTTGATTGCGTCCGTGTAGAATGCAGTCAAATGCAGTCCAATTGCTCTAGTTGTATGTATGTCTGATGGTTTCAAATAACATGTTACTAAGTACATTTCCTGCTCTTTATAGGGTTATTTTATATTCACTCTAATCTTCCTATGTCTTTTTTCAAATTAATTTGCATATCCATATGTCGTTTTTGAAACTAACTTTCATATTTTGTTTGTTTACAGTGTGTCATTTTGCCTGCCATGTGGCCTGCGCAGAGAAAGCTCCAAGTGTGTGTCCCATCTCCCAAGCTCAAAGTAAGTACAACTGTTGTACATCTATACATGGACATGGACATTTTATTGTATTATTTATCAAGTATTTCAGATGCATAATTTGTTTAAAGTTTTATTTTTTTGGCATCTAATCTCATGTTCCTTTGGGGGTTTGGAGGAGGGGGGGGGGGGGGGGGGGTATTCTTGATTATCTGCAAAGTTATGTGCTTTCTGTTGGCAGTAATAATAATAATAATAATGGTGGCTACTTATATAGCGCACGTTCCGCGCAGTGTAAATAAAACATTTAATTAAATTGTTTCTAATAAAGAAGATACATTTTGGGCACGGCATATGAAAATTACTTGGAAGACCCAAGCAGAAAGGCTGGAGAGAGATCCAATCGCAAGTGATAAATATAATTATAACTAACCCTAACCCTAACCCTAACCCTAACACCAATCCACCCATCTCACATGGTGCAACCGCAAACCACACATATTATATACACCACCATGGAAACCGATACTTACAAGCAACATTTATAACTATATTCTTTAACTTAACTTACACAGTGGCCAAACCACAGGGTATAGATCCTACGAGGGGAATTGGCACGGCATATGAGGGCTACCTGAAGATCCCCAAGCCAGGGGGTGTCCGGAAAGGCTGGATGAAGCAGTTTGTTGTGGTGTGTGACTTCAAGATCTTCCTCTTCGATGTCCTGGAGAGCAGAGACAGCAGGGATCCTAGGGGTGGACAACCGACCAATGACATCTCACATATCCTGGATATGAGGTATTAAAGCAAATTACAGCTCAGTTATTCTTTAGATAATTTACAATGAAGGAAACTGAGATGCAAATCCTTTCATATCCTTGGAAGGCTGGTTGAAGCTGTTTGTTGTGGTTTGTGACTGATAAGAGAGCCGAGACAGCAGGGATCCTAGGGATGGGCAACCAACCACTGACATGTCACATATCCTGGATATAGGCGATGCTTGAAAAATGGTGGTTGAATCAGTTTATTATTGTTTATAGCTTCAATATCTTCTACTTTGATGTCCCCAAAGTCAGATAGAGTAGGAGTCAACATACTAGGGACATATTTTGACACATTGACAGGGCCTTTTGAAATTGTTTAATAAGTAGTGTATTTTGGTTTTATTTCATTGACAATTCCCAATGTTAAACAATGCCTCAAGAAAAAAATAACAAATACACTGACTGTAATCTTGTCACTTTTGTCTTGTTTCACAGGGATGAAGAGTTTTCCGTGAGTTCAGTTCTAGCATCAGACGTCATTCACGCTCCAGCCAAGGATGTGCCCTGTATATTCAAGGTAATGCTCTCTCCATTTACTGATCTGTCAGAGGGTCATAAAACTAATAAGGAACTCATTGAAGGTGTTTGATATTGGTATAAGACACATTCTCCGTAGACCCCAGTGCAAGTGTTTTCAGGACAAGTCTTGAATTGGTCGAGTAAGAAATGGGAAGCGTACTAGAAAAGTCAACTGTGGTGAGATTTGATCAAGCAATTTCCTATACTGGACTGGCTTTCTTAATACTTCACTTATAGTTCATAAAATCAGGGGAAAACTACTATAAATCTATGCTGATTAGTGTGGAAGCTTGGTCCAATCAAACATATTTGATTACGCAGGACTAGATATGAAACCAGCAAATAAGTGATTGGTATTTTTAAAAGGAGACGGGTTTAAATATTCTCTATCCAATGTGGAGCACCATCTCAAACACAGTGCACCTCAATATTTACTTATAAAACACTATTGACGTCTTTCCCTGTTTGAACACTAGGTGGCAGTATCACAGCTGAACCCGCCTGGCCTCTCGGCGCAGCTCCTTCTCCTCGCCGACACAGAAGTTGAGAAGCGCAAGTGGGTGGATGCTCTGTCCAACCTGCAGCGACATCTCAAACACAACCAGCTTCCTGACAGGACTGTCTTCAGGGCTCAGGAGGTCTTCGATAGCAGCATGCCTCTCGTCAAGGTCACACACTGTGCCGATGTTGTGGGTAAGTCATAATAATGTTACTGCTGAGTCTGTTTTGTGCCCCCTTATCGGTGTGTTTGTAGGGGGTAGGGCCAAAGAGGGGACTCTTCAGTGGCATTATTCATGAAGGCTTCCTGACCGGTTAGCTCAAAACTCCCCAAAGTACATGTGTATCTTTAAATAAGCTTTAACTTTGTTGATTTATTGTTTTATCATGCATTTTTTTGACAGACATTTTTATGATTTATGACCTTTAAATCAACATATCTGATGATTTCTTTCCATTCTTCCCTTCATGTTTTTACAGATGCCAATAGGTTTGTCATTGGAACTGAAGATGGTTTGTACACGGTGGAGATTTCCACCGGGTACATAGTCCGGGTTGACAGTAAGAAGATCCACCAAGTACGGGTACTGACCGATGAGCAGCTGGTCATTGTTATATCAGGTATGATACCTTTAATTTATTTTTATTGTATTTAGCCACTACCATCATAAACAAAATATTGAATCAAATTGAATTGAATTGAAGTTTATTCTAGACCATGATTGTTACGCAGTAAACAATTGTTTCCCACTGGTTGAATTATAATTGTCATGGTAAAAACACAAAATAGATTCATATTAAATTAACAATTTATATCCATGACTGCTTTGTTATGAAACAAATCAAATGTTGCTTTCATGGCATAATGGTATTTCCATAAATCAGTAATTATCCTAATGATTTATATATACCTTTGGGTCACCAAGCATTCAATGTACAAGATTGAAGACGTATGATAGAGATTCTTTTGCAACACGAAAGGCAACACGAAATGCTTCATCCGACAGAATTGTCTTCTGCTCTGTTTCATATTGACAGGACACTTATGTTTTGTTCTACGTTTCTTTTAATTTCTCAGGGAGAGGGCGACACCTGCGCCTGTTCCCCATTGCATGTCTGGATGGTGAGGCGACTGTCATCAAGGTGGAGGAGCCGCGGGGCTGCACCATGTTCACTACGGGCATCATCCGGCAGGGCTCCACCACCTGCATGTGCGTGGCCATGAAGCGCACCGTGCTCATCTACGAGTTCAACCGGAACAAGGGGCGGCACAAGCGCATCAAGGAGGTGACGCTCCCCGCACCCGCCCAGTGCATGGAGGTGTTTGGAGGGCGGCTGTGCGCCGGCTACACCTCGGGTTTCGGCCTCTTCAGCATCCAGATGCAGGGGCAGCATGTTGAACGTGAGTCTTGCATCTAGTTAGCATGGTGATTTGTTTAAATTGTTGCAAATATGAAATGATAAAACATACATTGCACAGTTCATGGAGTTGTTTGGAAGGAGACTGACTGTTCAACATTCTAGGCAACATGTTAAGCATGAGTTTCACTTTGTCTGTTCGGTTTCCAAGAAAGATTTAAAATTAGCATTCAATTTTCTATTACTTTATGATATCACAGGAAACAGCATAGCAAACATATTAAAATGCTATCATACAAAACTGAGGAAGATGATAGGATAACCATTAATGTATCTGTTTATATGTAGATCTGAGAGTCGTAGCACCAAGTATGTGTTTTGCTGTTTTGATTTTTAACTGTTCTGAGTGTATGGTGTACTTGACTGCCATTTGTCTCTTGATCCTACAACAGCTCTGCTGAGTATAGACGACCCCTCTCTGAGGTTCCTCAGCGACATCCCGACTGAAGCACTGGCTGCAGTGGAGATCAGCAACAGGGAGTACCTTCTCTGTTTCTCAAGTAAGTCACCTTCATTTGGTAATAATGATTGGGGATGATAATGAAGTTCATTTTGGTGGTGATGGTCATAGTGAGGATGATGAAAATGCAGATGATGACATTGATAACGACAATGATTTTGATGATTATGATATAGAGAATGGGTGTAATATTCAAATCATATAAACTTGAATGGGTTATAAGTTTATTATTATACATACACGCCAGTTTTTCAATTAAATAAATCGTGTATTTTGTTTCCGTCTCGGGTTTGTCTTTCATAGCTAGCATTATTATTATGATATTACTATCGTTACGTGTATTCTGCAACTCTACAAATGTTGATTTGCAGGGCAATATCAAACGATATTACCCCTCCGTGGAGCTGAATATTCAATCCAGCGCGCAAGTGTGCAAATTTATACACACTTTTAGTAATGACGTATGAATGGATTAGCACGTGTGAATACGTTGACGCATCTCTGTTATAATACGCACAAACGATCCTTTATGGGTTGAAAAAGTTTAATCAGTAATTTGAGATTCAATGTATTGGTCTTCTTCCATGAACAAGACGGATTAAGATTCATGTTTTTGTTTATTTATGTTTTCTTCTGGATAGTATGTATGTATAATAATAACAATATTGACTGGCTTGTTCTTTCCTGATATATCACAAATATTGCATTCGCTAGGATCATATTGAACCCGTCTTCGACACGTGCGATATGATCTGCGAATGCAATGTTTCTGATATACCACTCAATTTTATTTTATTATTCTATCACACAATTATGTATAGTAATGATGTAACTGAGTTATGCCTTGTAGGCTTGCAGTGTGTATAATCAATCCCAGCTATTATATCCTTTGAAATTCAGTAAATAAGATGTGCTTTCCTTTCAAATGATAGTGAATATTTACTTGTTTTTATCTCCATCTACAGATCTGGGTGTATATGTTGACTTCCAAGGTAGACGGACGCGAGAGCAGGAGCTTATGTGGCCTTCACATCCAACTGAAATTGGTATGTTAACATTGGCCTTCGTACTTACTGTATTCTTGTTCAGAGTCTTGAACCTGGGACCCTGTCTATAGGCTACTTGCTTTATGTTGCTTGAAAAATAAATAGTACAATTTCTGTTTGCCTTGGGCAGTCATAGACATATTTGACTGTACATGTAGTTTTGAACAGGTTAATTCTTTTTCACCTCTTCTTTTTGTTTATCCTGAACAGCCTTCAACAGTCCGTACCTGATTGTATATAGCGACATCTCGGTGGATATCTACGACATCAAGATCATGGAATGGGTCCAGACCATACCTATCAAGGGAGTAAGTATTTAATAGTTTGCACTAAAAAGTTAATGAGATTTGGGTGTTTTCCTTTTTGGTGACCTAGAAATAGAGATTAAACAGATGAAAATTAACCTTTCATATTCTCAAATCTCAACAGTTTTGTTCTAAATAGAACTTTATGCTGCCATGAATGGGAAATTGAGATACTGATGATTCGTTTCACTCAACATTGCTGTGGTATGTTTGTTGGGGGCTTTCTTCTTTCAAAAGAAGTGTCGAGGGTTTGATTCACAACAGCATTTGCTGCTCTAAAACCAGGGTAGTAAAACTGGGAACCTAGCAAGAATTTTTTCCCTTGAAATGCTTGATGCACCTGCAAGGCAGCTCGGCTAGAGCCAGGGTAATCAAAGCTTATTGTAAAGTATGCACTGGAGTACTGAAATACTAGATTGATGGCGCAATATAAATGCTGGATTATCATTATTATTATTATAATTTAATCTGACATATCTAAAAACGTTTGCTTGTTCTGCAGACACGTCAACTGTCGTGGGATGGCAGCTTGAATCTGAGCTTTGTGACCGACCTCCACTCACCGCGCCTTGTGTACTTCCACAACCGTCTGGCCACATCAGGTAAATGAACTTTCTGTAAAGTCTTAACCCATTCAGGACTGGTCCCGAAAATATTCGGGCTTAGGTCTATGGAAAACGTGTGTTGTAGTAAAATCTGTCTGTCCTGAATGGGTTAAAAGGTCATCTTGAGTTTTGGCAGGAAATCTCATACAATTAACACTTAACACTAAAAACAACATCTAAATAACAATGTGAAAGAACCATGTCTTTGGGTGAAATAACCATTAATGGCAGTCTTTAGAAGATTAGCACCAGTCTAGCAATCTGGAGGTTGCTGACGCATGTCCCACTGAAGCCCAACTTTCTATAATCATTTGTCATGAAACTAAATTTGTATCTAGTCAGCTTTCCTTGTGTTAATGATAGAATTAAATAATTGAAATTGTTTTCCTTTTTTAATCTGTTGTACCTTGCCATTTGTGTGCAGATCGAGAGAAGCTTGTGTTTATGATAGAATTAAATAATTGAAATTGTTTTCCTTTTAATCTGTTGTACCTTGCCATTTCTGTGCAGATCGAGAGAAGCTTGTGTTTATGATAGAATTGAATAATTGAAATTGTTTTCCTTTTAAATCTGTTGTACCTTGCCATTTGGGTGCAGATCGAGAGAAGCTGACCATTCCGTCAAGGTCCAACAAGCAGCCAATCAACAAGAGGAAATTCTCCTTCAAGTCCAAAGATGAAATCAGAAAGTGAGTGTGCCAACTAACTCCCTACTATGGTTGTCCTTCAATAACATTGCATTCAACTTAATATTAACCCGTTGCTCACAAGAACTGGGTGGGTTATGTACAAAGTCTATAGGGATTTCAGAATCTCGAAGAGAACGGGTTAACCCGTTTCCTACTAGATTTTGCAATCCCCACAGAGACAATACAGGACCCACCACGTAACAGTAGTCAACAGGTTAATGAAATCCCTTAGGCCTTGAATTTTTAATCAGAGGGTTAAATAAAAACTGGGTTGTTTTAGTCCATGGCTTGAATTGATCTGTGAGTGAAATTTACGACAGGTGATAAAGCAATCGATTGTATTAACCCCTTGACTACGGGAACCGGATGGGTTGTGTACAAAGTGTATGGATATTTCAGAATATCGTAGCGAACGGGTTAATAGGGAATTTTAACCTAGGGTCAAGTTTAACCCAGTGTTGCATAATCCCACAAAATCGTGTGTGCCTGATGTTTCTGCTCTTTTGATAACAAGTGTGTGTGTCATTATGATTGCGGTGTTAGCATCGCGCTATTGTATAAGCTGGTTGCTTTTAAATCTAACCATTGAACGATCACAAAATAACATATTGTCTTCTTACAAAGATCCTACTAGAAGTAGACGCCCTTTCCCTAAAATGGTATACACTAGTATGAAATGGGTTACTTTTATCCCAGTTAACCCAAAGAACCTAACGAACTTAGTTGCAAACCCTGGATTATACTCAAGTGAGTGCCAAGCCAAATTACTGAAAAACGGTTGCTTTTACCCTAACCTAATGCAAAACTTCAGCCTAAACCCCAAACCCCAAATTGATTGCAGGCCTACCCTGCAGTATGAAATAAATAAAACAAATAAATTAATTAATTAACAAAATTGCAAAAGGTGTGCGGTATGGTGTGTTGCACAGACCTTGCCACTAATTGGTTGCTGTTCTTGCTAACTCCATGGTGACAACTGTTCATCAGGCCTGCTTTTAACAATAATCACTATTGCTTTTGACTCTTTAAATGTGTTTGAACAAAATCAGTGCTGTGAATATGAATGATGTTTCCTGTATTTTTATTTCCATGTGATGAGGATTTTTAGTATTTTAAATTAAAGAGAGGATATTGCACAAATATTGCACATTGCAATAAACAATAATTTGTATGAATGTGTAGATTAGTTTAGATGAATTAATATTTAGTCATATTTAATTGCATGCATTTTCCTGTATTTCAAGAAGAGTAATGAAATACATTTCTGCTTAATTCTAAGACTATACCAGTAACAAATTTGAAAATTGCAACAAGAGTTTTATAAATGGAAACATGTATTGCTACTAATGTTTTCCATTGATAGTGGGTGGTGGAGAGGAAAATAACTAATTATATAAAATGCATGATCATCACCATCATCACCTGCATGGATTTAATGCTGTGTTGCCTGTCTCATAAACGCAACCTCTGTATTTACCTATCCCTCCCTTACCTACAAACATCCACAAAAATACTATGGCTGATGAACAGATCGGGGAAATTTCAATCAAGGTATGTACCAGATTTCACCTTTAGTTGGATCATTTACTTAACTTTCACTCACGTCTATCGCCATTTTCTTGCACTTTCAAACTCTCAAATTTGCATTGCACATCTCGTATTGATTTTTGCCCACAAGCAGACGTTTAGACACGAATAAATAATATAATATATCTGTAAGTGGCTGTTATGAATGAAAATATGCAGATCATTTCATTTTAAAATTTGTAATTAAATAGAAATATGACCCCAATCAATGTGATCTAATTAGAATAGATCGGGTGGGTGGGGGCCATCGATATAAAAATACTGGATATAGCAACAGCGCCCTCTTCATGAAGCCAGCGACAGTGTGAAAAGTACACCCAATACAAAAGTGCTCCATTCACTCGCGTAAATCGATTTACGCGAATCGAATGAATGGAGCACCTTTTGTATTGGGTGTAATTTTAGATATTTGCGGCGGTTTTAATATCGCGCATTCGGCAGTGTGCAGCGTGCTATATCCAGTGTGTATATTGATGGTGGGGGCCATTGCACTTGCATGTTATAGACAAAGCATCACACCCACATTTCACCCCCCCACCCCCCCCCCCCCCCTCCATCCCATCCAATTTAAAAGTGATTTTCAGAAGTTATATATCCAGAAATAAATTGTTGATACAGAACTGCGCATTCAATTTCAAAAATACATTTGTGTATTAATCTTGCAAATTTTATTTTTGCATGTTATCAGCCGTGCAACGAAAGATTTCTGTTTAAATTTTGTTGTTGTTATGGTGTGAGATTTGAAATTATTGTGCTGTGTTATAATGAATGATTTTTCTTTAAGTTAATGAAATGTTGTGTTATTATTGAGCATATCCAAATTCAGTATTAAAGGTACTAATTAACATTGTTACAGCCTGCAATAGCATAAGCATGGGTCATTCCTATATCAGTTTTTGCCAAGTATCTTTAAACTCCGTTGTTCAGTGTTGTGATGCACATGCATCTAAATGGTTTCCACAATGTTCCGTCATTTACTTCCTTTATCGTTTATTTTTATGGAGAACTGTTCAAAGAGGATTAATATACAAAATTATATTGATATTAATATTCTATTTTTTTCCCCATATCTTTTTTCTTCTTGCTGTTCAGATTGTGCATATTGTTCTATTTTTAACTATTTTTTAAAGAGGCTACTGATTGTTATTTCATTAATACAATTGAAATACTAATTTGATAATTTTTGTTGTTTTACTTTTACCAATTTACTGGAATTGTCATGTTTACCAATGATTAGATACATAGATTTCAAGGGATTCTAGCTTTAGCACATTGTTGCTTTTATCTCCATGTTCATTTTATAGCAATATTTACCCCTCATGATACCCCCTTCATTGTATGTTGATCATACCCCACTTATACCACACTTAAGTATCTATGTGTATATGGGTCATTCCATGTCAAATCACCCCAAAAAAGTGAAAATTTTCATCGCACCCCCTCCGAATTTGCTAATATTTAATATGTGTGATATTTCAACCTTTAAAAGCTCAAATATTTAATTTTTAGCCCAATCCGCCCAACGGTTTTGGCGCTATGGTCGATTCTTATGGGGGAGTTTTGTAAGAAATGGGCGTTGGTACCATTTTTCAAATGGCAATTGTCCGTTAACCGTTGGGTCAATTTATGTTGTGATGGTGTCATTGGACTGGGGATGTAATATGCAATCCATTTATGCCATTTGTTTTCATGTATGAGCGAGTTTGGATACGATAACCTTTGACCTTAGTCTTTGACCTTCCGTTTTACCTCGTGGATCAAATAATTTTGAGAATTTGTTTGGCTTAAATGTTGTCTTGATATAATTTCTACAACATATGAAAGAATTGGAGATATATTATTTCTTGTTTTTCTACAGCCTTGTTTTAAGTTGGAAAATTTCATGTAAAATTGAATTATTTTAGACCTACACCCATGTCCAAGAATTCTATAGGGGTGTATTATGTATGAAAAAGACCTATTCAAAGTCATGATTAGAGGCCTATTCACACCCTGGCTTACCACAGTTAAATAGACCTGCTAATCCCCATACAATAGAAATCCAGACAAATGGCATCTATTGATGTTGCAATGATACCACATGTTTCTAACCTGACAAGGGCCCTGGGCAGAATCAATTGTGAGCCAGATCAAATGTTCTTAATGCACACATCTGATTGGTTGAAATGCAGAAAATGTCTCCCTCTGCAACAGGGCCTAGGTGTAGTTCTTTTCTTGAATACAATCTTTCAAGTTCAAGTTCAAAATGCAAACTTGTACATCAATCATGAAAGCAAATATCTACAGGTATCCCTTTTCAATGAATTTCATGTTTCTATGCACCATAAATTGCAATAGTTTGCAATAATATGCAATAGTTACATGATTTGCAATCTGTAAAAATTCAAACACAAAAAGTATCTACGCCCTAGACAACTGCTCATAATTTCATAACCAATAATTGTTTCAATATGTCATCTTACTACAATATTTCTACAGTTGTTTTGTACATTATGTGTGGAAATGAGAGATGGCTGAATGAGCACAGATTAAAGACAAATGACCCAATTTCAAAAGTCACAAGAACTTGCACATGCCTGTCCATTTTTTGTGAAACAGCACATACGTATGGCTTAATGCATCATTGATGGTTTGTGAAACAATGCTGTTTGATTTTCACACAAAACAACTGTATATTTATTGTGGTAAAATGACATATTGAAACAATTATTGGTTATGAAATTATGAGCAGTTGTCTAGGGGGTAGTTACTTTTTGTGTTCAGTTTAGTTGGAAAGAATCAGGTTTGAATTTTTACAGATTGCAAATCATGTAACTTAATTGCATAAAATGTTGCATGGAAACATGAAATTCATTGAAAAGGGATACCTGTAGATATTTGCTTTCATGATTGATGTACAAGTTTGCATTTTTAACTTGAACTTGAAAGATTGTATTCAAGAAAAGAACTACACCTAGGCCCTGTTGCAGAGGGAGACATTTTCTGCATTTCAACCAATCAGATGTGTGCATTAAGAACATTTGATCTTGCTCACAATTGATTCTGCCCAGGGCCCTTGTCAGGTTAGAAACATGTGGTATCATTGCAACATCAATAGATGCCATTTGTCTGGATTTCTATTGTATTGGGATTAGCAGGTCTATTTAACTGTGGTAAGCCAGGGTGTGAATAGGCCTCTAATCATGACTTTGAATAGGTCTTTTCCTGTAGATATTTGCTTTCATGATTGATGTACAAGTTTGCATTTTTAACTTGAACTTTCTTGGACATGGGTGTAGGTCTAAAATAATTCAATTTTACATGAAATTTTCAAACTTAAAACAAGGCTGTAGAAAAAACAAGAAATAATATATCTCCAATTCTTTCATATGTTGTAGAAATTATATCAAGACAACATTTAAGCCCAAAAAATTCTCAAAATTATTTGATCCACGAGGTAAAACGGAAGGTCAAAGACTAAGGTCAAAGGTTATCGTATCCAAACTCGCTCATGCATGAAAACAAATGGCATAAATGGATTGCATATAACATCCCCAGTCCAATGACACCATCACAACATAAATTGACCCATCGGTTAACGGACATTGCCATTTGAAAAATGGTGCCAACGCCCATTTCTTACAAAACTCCCCCATAAGAATCGACCATAGCGCCAAAACTGTTGGGCGGATTGGGCTAAAAATTAAATATTTGAGCTTTTAAAGGTTGAAATATCATACATACCAAATATTAGCAAATTCTGAGGGGGTGCGATGAAATCAATTGGGTGATTTGACATGGAATGACCCATATGTATTGCAGCAAACATACATTAATCATGGAATATAGTTCAAATATTTAAGACATCGATTTGTCATAGACAATTTTTTTTTTTGTATTGTAAAGATTTATATTGTCCTGTATTTTGTTCTACAATTAAATTATATTTTCATTTAAACATTTATTTTAAACACTTAGTTTGGTGAAGGCGACAAATATAATATAATTTAGTTCTGATAATATTGCTTATTTACTATTTTAGTTACATAGTTACTTTCTTTACATTGTGTTTGTTGAATGGCTGACAGTTTATAACTAAGCCACTTTTGTACATAATTTTCTTTATGATTTGTTTAAATTTGTTTGAATGATTCGTACAGAACTCACTGTACGATATTTCAGCACAAAATCTCAAAATGCCTGTAATTGCATGTGCATTATTGAACATATGAGACCGGCTCCCAGAGAATGGGTGTAAAGTCGGGATGGGTCTTTAGTACTTAGAGCCTCAAAATCATAAAATATTGTCTTTGGCTGAAATTTTTAACTTTATGGGATTTGATACTTACATGTTTCATCTACATTCTCTGAAAATTTCAGGTCCTTAAACTAATTTTTTATGCCGTAAATAATGATTTTTCTAAGCAACCTTCATTTCGGTTTCGACCAGAAACTCAGTAAATCCGCGCTGGCTGATCATGATCGATTGTGAAACGAACGCGCCAGCTATGTGTGTGTGATTCGACCATACCGCCGCGGCGAGCTGCAAGAAGAAAGCACTGTAGCTGTACAGTGATTGGTCAGACTAACCTGAATAGAGTTGTATTGTCCGTGTGTTGTACATTTCCAGGAAGCGTTCACGGCATTTAACTAATACTGTATACTAAACGAGTAGTTGGTTTGTTTATAATTCTATGGGTACCACATTGAATCGCGCTGGGCATGCCGCAAGTGTGCAGTGTGTGTGTGCAGCGTACCATATCATACGGTATCAAACTGGGCTTTTCTTTTGTCTACCGGTGGTACAGCCGCGGTATGGTGAATATGATGCGGTGGGTTATGGCGGTACGTACATACACAATACACTGCGGTTGTAATACATGCACATCAAAGGGCAGCACATGGGCTAGTTTGTAGATCAACTGAGACTTCGGGCTTAGGCTTTGTACAATTACGTAATACCGGCGTAAGCATTGCTGATTGGCCGATGAATAACAGTATAACTGTGCATGCATTATTTCGTTTGCTGATCGATTACGAAAAGCGGAAAGGTGAAAGCGAACCGTTCAACTTCTCGCTCGGTGTGTGAGAATGCTTTTCTGAATGGATGCAAAACTTTAGAAGCGATTTTCTCCGTTGTTTGACAAATCACGGGGCTCTGGTCCATGTTATTAATTTGCGTTTTTCTAGCCTTCAAGAAACTCATACTTATCAAGTTGTATATCATTTTAAAGCTGAAATCCTAGAGAATTCAAAACACTAGCAATCTCAATTTTGATATTCCCGATGAATTACCCAAAGTGACAGAGCCGGTCACATATGATGTTTACAATTATCAATATGATTTCTTCATAATTACCCACAGATGTTTTCTGATATTAACCATGTTTAAAAAAATTTGTATCCCATACAGAACTGTACATATATCAGCACCCAGTAACTTCAGCCACATCACTCACATGGGACCAGGAGACAGTCTATCCAAGTTGCAGGACATCCCAGTAAGTTCACTCATGTTTATCTCTTTGGATTGGAATTTCCTCTGTTTTTGTTAATATTTTTTTTTAACCAGAGCAGTAACAATTCAAGTCATAAAGACTTACATTTTTGGATGGTTTTGTTTGATTAGTAAGTACTTCAAAATGTTAAGTTCGTGAACGTGATGAATAGGTTCTACTGTATGTCGCACTGCAATGATTCAGTATGGATAATCAACATAGGCATCAACAAAAACAATTTTATAACCATTGTGTTTCATTTAATGATAAAACGGTAACTAAAATAAACCTCATTCATTTTGTCTCTCATTCCATAATCAATCTATACCTGAGATCAAGCCAGCCGGTATCAAGAACATGATGTTGCCCAGCGTGCCCCCTGTTGCAGGACAATGACCCAACACGTTCACCAACAACAGCTGTCCGTTTTAATCCGCTACGTTGGTTTTTATTATATTATTGTGCAAACATTTAAACTGAATCAAACTGTATTTTGCAGCCTATACCCGAGAACAAACCAGCCCGTATCAAGAGCATGGTGGTTCCCGGCCGACCCCCTATCGCACGGCAACGACCCAACACAACGGTCTACAACTACAGCCAGCAGGACTGGGATTCAAATGGCGGGGCCAGCATCGACTCGCAGAGCTTGCAGGAATCCTCGCAGCTCTCTGACCACTCACCACGACACTCCGTGGGAGAAGGTAAGGATTCTACATTAAAGTGGTTTGTCTGTAAAAAAAAAATATATATTGCTGTTGAATAATGTGAAATGTCTTCAGAAGGGTCAACAACTCACAGCACTTGCCCCAATTGCTGGAGCTATCGGGCCAGTCACCTCAACACTCTGGAAAAAGATGTGGGTTTATTATTAAAGATCATTTACTAAAATATATAGTTGTGAAATTGAGGAATTATCATAGTTTGAAGAAAAAAAGTAATGTTGATTGTTTTAGAGGAAAAGACAATGCTTGCTCTGTTGTTTAGAACACTTCAGCTAGTTATTAGAAAACAATAATTTCTCTTTTTTTTGTCAGAGTTTTCTTCATTTTTCCTTACAATCCTGTCCTTTGACCTATAGTTAGGATTTTCTCCCTGGTACTGGTAGTCAGTAACTTTTTTAAATTGGTGAGTGTGGAATGTGGCTAATCATGCTTTATCAATGGTCAATGCAAATTAAATGATCAGGGTTAACATATATATATATCTTCCTCTCTTTTCCCCCACAGCTTCAAGTTCGGGGACGCCCCCGACTCCTCACCGAACAAGCTACACAGAGAGCGAGGACCAAGATTTACGACTACAGATGAAATACCCGAGTCAAATCGGGGAATATTAAATCTAATCCTGTGCCAGATACGTTGCAACTCTGTAGGGCATTGTGTGTGTTCTGATATGGTAAGCGGCTATACATAAGCACCATGGCCATGCAATGGACTGTGTGAAGAGGTGGAGCCCCTTCTTCAAATGCCAAATAATGGAACCACTGGTGTCAATCACCGGATGAGGTTTACCCTATCCAATACATTGTGAAAAGGTGGTTGTGGCCAATGGAACCATAGGTATCAATCACCGGATGAGGTTAACCCTATCCAAGTCATTGTGAAGATGTTAAACTGTGGTTGTGGCCAATGGAACCATTGGTATCATTCACTGGATGACGTTTAACTATAGGTGTGGCCGAAAAATACTGAATGCAACCGTCTATGGAAACCTGATGTGACATACTAGAGTATAAATTGTATATGGGTATTCCAGCATTAGAGGCATTAGAGGCAACCAGGTTAACTAGCAATCCCATCACAGGATTAGTGGATCAAGTATAACAGATTGGTGGCTCGTAACTTATTTGTGTGTTTTCATATAAAATATAAATAACCCCCCTCATAATACGGCAAGATGAAAAGGATTTAAAAGTCGTAACAGACTGAGGCCAGAGTTCTCAGCAGAGGGTCAAATTTAACTGAAGTTAAATTGTGACACTGGAAATTTTGTTTTGTCCAGTGATTAAATCTAACCCATTGACTAACTCTTAGAAGTATCAGTAATGTGTTGAATTTTAACCATGCACTAAAATAGGTTTAGGTTCCAAAAGTGTGTTAACTTTAATCCATGGACAGAAATAACCTAAATTTGATGCAAGCTAAAACTTTTGGCCATGATTTGGCCATTTAATGAGAGAGGCTAGTGAGATTATATCAGTTAGTCTGTAATTACTGGAGTCTAACATTTTGATATTTAAAGAATGTGTGTACAGAATTGAAGGTCTAACTTAAATGCTTTTTAACGTATAGATTAGTTCAGCAACACTTTGGCCCCGTTTTTCTGTGTGGTATGATGGCTAAATCAGCGTATAAAGTGCAGGTCACAGAAAATAGAAGGTGTATAAATTTAATCTTCGATGTGCTCATTTTATGATATGAATAGAGAGGCAGTGGTAAGCTTTTTATGAATATTAATGATAAAATATAGCACATATGAACTGAAGGTGTCTGATAATGTATAGGAATTTATTTATTAGGATGTGTAATCTAACTAGTGGATTGTTGTTGCTAGTTTCTATCATCTTAACGAGGGAATAAAGGTGGAGCAAGAAAAAGTTGGCCACAAGATTGTTTTTACAATAGTTGTGTAAAATACTTAAAACGTAAGACATCATTTCTTCCACAAACCACAAACGGCAACAACCAACAAAGAAAATCATTTAAATTTGAAAACATTTTCATTTATTACTTCCAACATAACTGGAATTATAAAATGATTTCTTGGTGGAAAACTTTAAATAGTAGCCTAATTTTCATGCATTACTCTTTTTTAGACAAATAAGAATATTTATTGCAACAGTAAGGATATTTGTCATTTAATGATTGGTGGACAAACTCACAAAGAAAGCCTTATTTGAGTGTATTCTTCATGGGGGAATGGAATCCATTTTGGACCATCAAGAAACCCTTTCGTCCTGTTTGGTCTTGACAAAGTATATCCAGACACCTTCTATTTTATTTATGCATCAAATAGTCATTATGATTATGTATATAAAAGAAGAAAAAGAACAGTTCATGCTTGTTTCAGTGAAGCAATTTCTACAAAAATACAGCACACATCATTTGAAAGAAAATATCATATATATACAAATAGGAAAGATAGAATAAAAAGTTTTTAAAGACAAAAATGAAGTTATTAATTGCATGAATTATCATATTTTAGGGATTATTATTACTAGCCCCTATCATAGGATGCACATTCACAATCATTTTGCATGTGACATGCACATTTTCCTCTCCCTGGGGAGCATTCTATAGATACATGTATACAGCAGACCAGTAAGAAGTATTCCATTTCGTCCCTTAGAGAATAGGCTAGTTCAGTTTTAGTTTTAATGCATACATGTATTTATTAAGGGCCCAAAAGGGGCTCTATACCATTGCATAATAGTGAACCAATCTCATTTTAGGCCAACTTTAATACAATACAGGAAAGATAATTCAACTCGGTAGCTGATGAGAAATGGTTTAACGTAGTGTTTTGTACAATTAATTGAGTTGTTCATGTCTTACGATATTATACCAACAAATATATTGTCATGTTTGACCATGACAGCCTAAGATTCTTCAGGCAAAGTATGTTGTACATTTTGCTATAATATTAGATGTCAACTACAACCTTCTACAAAAATTAACTATTTTGTAAAAAATCCCTTCCCCCTTTTTCTTGAGAAAGGGGTATTTTAATTTTCAAAATTCAGCTGTATAACTTATTTAGGGAAAGGAGTATTAGATTACTTCAAATATCACTATTAATATCACTTGGATCAGGAAAGCGAATTCAGATACTGCATCATTAATTATTAACGTTATATTCAGAAGTATAACTAGTAGATCTGTAAGAAGTAATATTTGTAATATGTTTTATATATAACAAGAACAGCATTTTTCCTGGAATAGCCTGTGTGTGTCTTTCAGTAGCAAATAATTTCCTGAACATATATAAGATAAACCATTAATACATTTAAGCTGAGATGTACTTAATTATCCCTTTCGCATCCTGCTAATATTATTTTGGGGAAAATTTTTCTTTTGGCATAATGTGTACATTTGTGAATATTTTGTTGCTAACAACACCTGTAAAATAAGAATAATTAATGTTATTACCTTCCATAGTATTATTTAAGCCCTAACCCATTTACACATTCATATATATTTAGATGGAACTTTTCTTGAGTAAGCAGTTGTAAGAAAATGTATTTGTATTCCCCTACATGCCAAGTGCCTGGTTGATCTAATTGTTTTTGAGTCAAGGCAACTCGTTTCAAACATCGTATAAAACACACGATATAATGATAATAATAATAAATTACATTTATAAAGCGCTTAATACTATGTTATTATTTTGAAAGATAGATTACACATTGCTCCATTTCAGCTAACAACAAATATAAAATAATTTGAAACAAAAACAAGTGCAAACCACATGGTTCAAATATAGTCAAACAATTGGATCATTGATATTAATTATCTAATACTACATATATTATAATCAGCATTTACACAACTTTCTCTGTTCAATCATGTGCACATATAATTGAGTTTCAACAGGGGTTCAGTAATAGGCACATATTTGGATGCAAATTATGCTTATTTTGTAGTCAAATTAGATGCTTGTTAAGTTCCAGCAAAGAGTAACAGTACTAGTAGGAGTTCTAAAAAGAAAATGGAACAGGTTGTATGTCCTGAAACTTACACCATATGTAATTTTGTTGTATTTTTTTCAAAAAATAGTTATGGATTCTATCATAATAATTAGTAAGAAGTAATTTAGTTTAGAATGAACTAACATAAAAAGAGACAACTGCACTGTTCAGAAATGTAAAGGTTCATACCATCTTCGATAGAAAATATTTCCACAGTATACGAGTGAAAGCGTTCCTATAACCATTGATTGTCTGTTTTCAGTACATATACTGAGTGTTGGTAAATTCAAAAGAACCCATTATATTGCAGTTCCTTTTATTTGATGTATAATTGTTTTTATTTTACCAGCTGTTTGCAGTTGATTTAATTTCTTTTGTAATTTTTCAATTATTTTTGGGCTTAGAACCAGTTGCTATATTAAAAGCAGTTCAACTCCCCAAGGCATTGTTTATTCACAGTATAATGTGATCTACTCAAAATGCCAAACAATGGCATCTGATTTCTAGTTTATTTTCTACTCATAAACCTTGATTTTGTCTCAATTGCACACACACTGTAAAGTAAAAATTATATTCAAACATTTTATCTAAAGGATTGTTTTTTTCCTACTAATAGAATGAATGTAGATATCGTGTACCATACAAGTTTTGTGATCATGTTATACTCAGCAGCCACATTTCTGTGAAATTGCACCGTTGCTGAAACCTGGGGTGTTTCACAAAAGTTTTTACTTGAACTTAACCTCTAAGTAAAACTTATAATTATGGAAAGCCATTTATAGTTTCTATGTAAAATTAATAAGTTTCACAAACAGCTTAAAATTTGGTTAAAAAATCATTAATATTTTCTATTTTCAAGGAGATTAAATGTTCTTGATATAGAATGTCTTGAAAGTCTAACAAATTTGAATTGTTGCCTTTAAATGGGTTTTATTCCAAAGCTTTGATTGGCCTAGCATAATTCTAAGAATTCTAGAATGTAATTTCAACTTCAGATCTTTGTGAAACACCCCTCTGGACTGGTACATTCATGTCAAGTAGATAATAGCTTAGCAGGTGTGTTTAATAGAATGTGTGCATAGAATCAAGTAAATGAATCAAACTTGTATTATTATTGTCATTATTATTATTACTAGTATTATTATTATTATTATTATTATTATTATTATTATGATTGTTATTATTATTGTCATTATTATTATCATTATTTTAAGTTTAATTTTTAAGTTACCAAGTAACAACTCCAGGCTAGCCAATAAGATGTATGTCCAGTCTTCCATGCCTGTTTATCAATTTGTTCCAAACTTAATTCTGTAATATCATATGTAACTAGCCTTTATTATTCACTCTTCAAACTGCATCTGATGATTGTGATGATGCACCTGATACATGTCGTAGGGAGGAAGGAATAGTTGGCTTATATTTAAATACTGCTTGCAGTGTGTGTGTGTGTGTGTTTGTGTGTGTGCAGCATCATTTACCTACCTGATCAGCTGTTAACACACACACAAAATATGAAGCAAGATTTGTTTTTATTAATGATTACTAGACCAGTCAATTGTCAATGTTAATATTTCCTTGCTCGTTGGTTTTCCTCTCTGAATTGTGCCACTGAATGTAAAGTGGTTATTTAGCTTGTAAATGAACAAAGACGATTAGTTGGTAATTCAATACTCTATGGTCTTCTGCATGTGTGACATCGAATTACATTAATGGTATTCTTAGAAGAGAAAAGTGAGAATGATGTCAGTTTTGAGGGCATTGTTCATTGTCTATAACTAGGGTCAACAGTTTTTTACCTGATTTTATGAGATAGAAACACTAAGCACCTATTATTATTACTTGTATACTTATTTGAGAGTTCACTAAAAATTGTAATTATTCTAAACGTGTATTATTTATATATGTATCAAATAGGATTTCTTTAATTTTCAATTTGGCTTTGGCTCCCTACAAAGCCTAGGTCCTAATATTTTTATGTATTTAATTGTCTGTCGTTCTGTATATTAACAAAAAAAACCTCTACACAAAAAAATGAAGAAAAACATGACAGTGGGGATACTGTATATTGTATGTCTGGTTTTAATACATTTGTTTATAGTATTATTCTAATGTGACATTGGAGGTTTGATGGAGCAGAGTAGCATCTTATTAGATGGATCGGAGTCTCAATTTGTGGTGGACATTGGTTTATATAACTAACGTGTCTGCACTAGTTGTTGCATTGGAGGAGTGAGAATACAACAGGTACAAAAGGAACGTATTGTCTACTTTATCTTTTATGTCTATTTTGTCTTGTATAGTTTTGTGATGTGTGTGTGTTTTGTATGTATTGAAATGCGTCCAATGTGTGACATCACCGTTATTTGTTGCCATGGGTAATGGTTCTAAACAAGGTCAGACAAGCCAGCTCCAATCAACTACCAAAAGCCATAATCAAAGGCACATTATAGAACCATTACTGTCTCAGAATAAAAGAATGTGACATTACTACTCGGTACACAATATCAGTGTTTCTATGATAATGAAATGTGTTTTTGTGTAAATGAGTGTAATTTATGGGGGCTTGTAAAGCTTTACCAGTTTAAGATTATTTGAGTTTGATCTTCCCCAAGTATTTTGGGTACAATACTGTATGGGTTAAAAACTGAGGATGATGTGAAACAAAATTCCTGAAAACTGTTAATGAATGGAGTGTGTGTGTGTGTGTGTAGAGGGTGTTACTTGCAGGTGAGAGGTGGTTTATTTGTTGGTTGAGAAAGTTGGTTGAGAGAAAACGGTAATCGTGTTAAAAGTTTGGGAGCCTTGTAGAAACCAATTTAGCCCATTTTCATTTTCAATTAACATTCCCCAAATTACAAATACAGTGGAACCTCGTTATAAAGAGCTCTGATATAACAAAACCCTCTTATAACAAGGGTAATTTTGCTGGTCCCAGCTCTTTATATTTCTTTGTTTTTTTTACCCTGATATAACAAGGTAATTTTCATGGTCCCAAGGACCTCGTTATAACGAGGTTCCACTGTAGTTATTATCTGAAGATCTGGCATCACTTCAAGAAGGCCCCGACTTACAAGATGGTATCAGAACTCAATTTAGCGAAAATTTGACTCGACTCCCTTCTCACTCTCTCTCGCCCACCGATGCGCAATGCCTGTTGGATGTTTGTGTGTGCCAGTATTCATTTCACTATGCTAAAATGTCTTTGGTGTTACCAGTAATAGGTAGTGAGTATAATTCTGCATATGTACACACAAACATGTTCACACCGACACACACACACACACACACAAACATGTAGACACAAACCCTACAGACACTTGCAGAAACGTGAAGTGCCCTACCAAAATTATCTTCACAAAGTGGTCAAAATTGATACTAAACTATTAAATGAATCCCATTTTCATCTAGTTTTATTCGATTTTCATTACAATATCAAAACAAGAGTAGAAAAATGATTCAACATTATTAAACGTGTACATAGAATTTTTTTTTGTATTATAGTACAACCCTGAAATTTCATGCAACTTCAAAGCTAAGAAACCATTCAATGTGAACAGACCTCAAGAAATATTACTTTGCTTTTAGCTATATCAGATGACACGTTACATTTGTCAAAGATGAAACAAACAAAAGGGCTCTGTTTTAAACAGAGAAACACTGAAAAACATTGTCCATTTTCTCAACAAGGTGGTCGGGTTCAAACTGAATTTAAGGAAATCGTTGACTTTGTTCACACTCGCCCAGACTGATTCAGAGTCCTCGTTGAAACGGGTCGATGCCCCATCATTTACATGAATGTCCTACAGCAAGACTTTTAATCCATATTGCTGCTCTCTACCCAGGGGCTTGTTTTATGAAAAGGTCTTTAAACTCTATACGTTATAAGGCACAGAGCTAGGGTGCAATTATCTCCGCGTTTGGCACAGAGCGTCAACGGCCGTTGGAAATTCAAAAGCTTTAGGGTCTGAACGCAGAGATAATTGCACCCTAGCTCTGCGCCAGACAACGTACATAGCTAAGACACTTTCATGAAACATGCCCCTAGATTATAAATGGGCACTTGGTCAGGTGTTATTTAGCTTGTAGCACCCCATAAAGTAGAGCAGCTTGGGCTAGTATGCTCCCCTGGGAGTTGAGATGGTGCACAAGGTTATTGTGTGGGTTTGAACTGTACCTGGTGACCAAGGGTAATAATGGGCCTCTGAACAGGGCACCTAGATACACGGCACACTATAAAATAACATTCTTAACCGGTTCCCTTCGAGATTCTGAACTCTCCATAGACTTTGACCATAGCCCACCAGGTTCCCGTAGGCAATGGGTAAATTGTATGGTGATCTGTGATGAGTGAAAGTTGAATGCTAAACAAACTGGCTAAGCAATGAGTGATCATGTAAACTGAAATTGGACAATAAGAAATTAAAAACTTGAAGAAAAAAAAATCATATATCATGTTTATATTAGTAAGAACAAAAAACGGCAAGGCACAAGAGAACTGCTTAAGTTCCAGACTATTTTGGTCAATTTAGGACAAAGCTAAACTCCCTTTGATAGCAAATATATTTTCCAGGAGTACCATTTAGACTATGGACAGTGAGTTAGGCTAATACTCGATGAGAGAAAGTAACAATCCAATGAAATCGAATCAAGTTGGATCTTACAACAAGAAGACAATTCTTGACCCAATTCTGAAAATGAGAAAACCAATACTGATACTTGTCCTGCCAGAAATGTATACATGCATTCAGATAATACCACTACTGCATACAGTAGCATATACAAAAAGGGAAAGAGGGACAGTCTGCCTGTATTGGTAACAGTTGAAGTGTACTGCATCTTTCGGATAATCAGGCCTCAAACTTTTGCCTCTAAAATAAAATAGCTAACTGTCCCCTTAGTACTACTAAACTTCACCAAATGTGGGAGAATTCATATCAAATAAACACCTTTAAAACAAAGGTTTGTTGCTTTGTTAATTAATGACGATCACAAGAGCTTGCATCAAGCCTCATGCATATCACAACTGTTCAATATATATATGATTGAGTTATTGTTAAATTAGCACTGGCCCAAGTTAGGGCCACAAAAAGTAAGCTTCAGCCAAAGCCAATAAAATTACACTAATTTGTTGTTTGTTGCTCAGCTGGGTGCCACAATTTAACATAATTTATTGTGTCTTTCTTTAATTGGGACTATTTTATGCACCCTATCATTTTGTTTTTAATTGGGGATACTAACTATCATTGTAATTTGTCATATCTTATGTACTTGATGTAATTTTAATACAAATGTTTAATAAACTCAACTGTCCTGAAAATGATAGACGGTGAAATAGAAAAACAATATTATTACTTGCCAGCAGGATAGAATATCAAAGTTGAACCCTTTTCATACATAGCAATCACTATCAGCATTTTGAAACATTGATCAAATTTGACTAATTATGCCCTATAACCCCTCTATCAAAATCAGATGCACTATGCAGGGCTCCACACTTACCTTTTGTCAGTGGCCTGGTCGGGCAAATGAAATAATTTCTTCCCCTTTTCTGGTGGCCCGAAAGAAAAATTTACTTGCCCGAAAATTGTATTTCACTCTTTCCTGATCAAACCTGTTATTATAGATGAAGCATGACATTGAAGAATACAAGATTTTTCAAATTTAGTCCACATCGGGTTGAAAATTTGCTTGCCCGGGCCACCAAAATATGACCTTTATACATTTTTGCTGGCCCGAAGTGCAATTTCACTGGCCCCAGGCCAGCCGTCCAGTGCAAGCGTTGAGCCCTGCACTATGTATTGCGATTGTCATCAATGTCCTTGCAGATGTTACTGTGCAGATTGAGCTGAGTACAGAATACACATAGATTCTCATTTGCTGCCCCGTGTCCTCAAAGGCAACAGTATGCCCCAAAATTCATGGATTCATGGAACGAGTCCTGTCCAAATATGTCCACAAATTAAGCACTTTGATAATGTCCTTTGCATCATCACTGACACTGTCCTCCTGATTGCTACTGCCTGTTGCTGGATGGGGTATAAGCCCAGGGCTTACCCTTAGCGGTGGCTTGGGTGTCAATGGCCACGAGAAATTTTGTTTGACCACTAGAAACTTCTGTATTGGTCACCAACAAATTAGGATCTACAACACACAAGTTGTATGGTGGGAGCTAATCTATCTGATGTGCCATTTTGGTCCCCTGAAAGAAAAGCTTACAAAGAGAGAGAGCCCTGTGGCCGCCCAGCAGCTATGTACGATCCTATCACAGCGTAATCCTCCCATAGGCAAAATGTTATGGACATCGTGAATCACGTCAACTGTGATTGTCCTTGATCGATGCACTTTAATGTCGTCTTTGATGCATCATATCATAATCAGCTCACCAGCACTACATGTGTGTGCGTTACGCATCATAATCCTCATCGCTGTCCTCGTGATTGTTATTGTGCGGAGCAGCCTGTGGTAGAGAGGCCATGTAGGACCCCATCGCAGGACTGTTCCCCCCTAGGGCCCCCTGAGGGGGAGGTAGGTGAGGGGGTGCATGTAGATGAGGGGCCATGGGGGGTGGAAACATCATCCCTCCGGCTCCTGATGAAGGGTGCAGTCCCTGGTAGGGAACACTGTGCAGAGGAGAATAAACATGGAGAGAAACATTTAATTAAACAAATAAAATCCGAGATTTTTCAAGCAAGGCTTATATTTGAAGTAAAACTAGAAAAAAATCATATATTTTTAATCTTTGCATATATGTTCCTTGCTTCATACTAAACCCCACTGTGCAATTTTTTTTTTTTAAAGCGGACTAAATAACGTAGAATTACATGGAAATATCATGTGTACAAAAATACACCATAAATAATTACACAATAAAAAGTCAATTTTGAACCAGGTAGTACCTAGCGGTCAAATTCTCTTAATAGTTTCTTTGAGGTAATATTTTTTCAAGTCAGTTTTCTATTCTATATATATGTGACCGGCTATTTCAAAACCCTGCACTTGTCGGTAATTCATGTCTTGGAGAAATTGGCATTTTAAGTTCACATAATGTCTGTAAAAGACTTATGATTGTAAAATTGAAACAATCCTATCTTCGCCAATTATTGACCAATTTTTTAGAACAAAGCATCAAATGAAAGCTTGTGATAAGGCCTTTCTAATGGTATGAAAATCTACATTTCGATTTGTACCGACAAGTGTAGGGTTTTGCTATAGCTGGTCACATATAATAAGTTCATAGTGGTTTCTCAATGGAAAACGAAACCACCCTGTCTAATCAAAGGAAACATTTTAGCACCATTGTAAACCAAAATTTAGTAATACTCCACAAGTAATGTCATTACAGGTTACAAATGGAGATTATAAGAACCATCTGTATGCACTTGCTACATATTACCAAGAAAATGTAATTCTGGAATACAAACCTGTTGTAAGGTGCTGCAGGTATATGATGAGTAGCTTGATGTGCTAATGATGATGATGATGAAGTTGATGTTGATGATGCTGCTTTGGATGAGGATGCACCCCCAATCCTCTCAGCCGGGTGAGTTTGTACTTCATCCCTGCTACTAGAGTCTTCTGAATCACAGGAATCCTGAAGGAAACAAAAATCTTATTAGCTTACTGATGGAAACATTGACGGTGATAATAACGTGGCTGATAATGATGATGATGATGCTGATGTCGATGACTCTGTCAATAATGATATTGATGACGATGATGGTGTTAATGATGATGATGATGATGATGATGATGATGATGATGATGATGATGCTGTTGCTGCTGATGATACTGATGTCAATGACTCTGTCAATGATGATATTGATAACAATGATGGTGTTAATGACATCATGGTGATGATGATGATGATGCTGTTGCTGCTGATGATACTGATGTCAATGACTCTGTCTAAGGCTGAGTCATGTCGGTAATTGTCGGAACCGGGTCCCGATAAACTTTTACCGGTCGGGAACCGGTATCCCGATAAATTTTTACCCTCGAAACTCGACCGGTAAAATCACGCAATCGTGCACGCATCGGCAAAAATGCACTGTATGGGGCTTATATTGCTCTTTTTATATGCAAATAACATTATAAATACCGAGGCTTTTATGGATTTACATATCAATCTTTACGGGAAAATAGTTAGACTATCCAGAATTAACTCAGTTTCGAATGAAAAGTACTTTTTTTCGAAGTAAATTGGACCTAGAAATCGATCGTTTGTTCACCATTGCCCATCGCAACACGGTTCACAGAAACTTAGCCCGCTAGTCGGGCGGGGGAAACATCACATGTACGATCGCTTGTGACAGTGAGCCACTGCATGCCCTTAAAAAGTGGCTATAAATTAGCCTTTTCGCAATCAACACCATTTTGATATTCTACTTACATGATTTCGAATGGCGTTTGACAGCCGAACAGAAAAAAAAGAGCCCCGAAACAATGAAAACAACTACTCAAAACATCGATAAAAAACGACTACATCACTCCAATTCGCTCGTATACCCTGTGTGCAAGTTACGGGGTCTCTTTTCTTGCGCAAGATCCATCCGCCGGGGACTTCCCCAATTCCTGGCGGATGGATCTTGCCGATAGAGGGCGGACTGGAACATAGTCCCGTAACTTGCACACAGGGTATACGAGCGAATGGGAGCGATGTAGTCGTTTTTTATCGATGTTTTGAGTAGTTGTTTTCATTGTTTTGGGGCTCATTTTTGTTTCTGTTCGGCTGTCAAACGCCATGAAATCATGTAAGTAGAATATCAAAACATTTTTAAATGGTGCAAATGACCAAAAAACGTATTTTGAGCCACTTTTTGAATGCACTGGCTCATCAGCTGGATCATACAAAGATCCATCAGACAACTCCCCTGGAGTATCGGACTAACATTGTGTGCACATCCGCCGACAATATCGTTCAAATGACTAGCAATTTTGCGCTTCCTGTTCAATTTCTGACTGTCAAATGAAGTAATGAACCAAGAATTTCTCGAAAATAACCACTCTTTAAAGTAAATGATATCAATTGCCCCGTTTTTATTTGAATTCCGCTACATTATTGTGATAATCTTAATTTCTTTTTTAACATTTTCTTTTTTAAATTTTTTTTTCGGGGCACTGTTTCCCGATATACCGAACCGGGTCCCGATTGAAACGGTCGGTAACCGGTGTGATCGACCGAACCGACTCAGCCTTAACTCTGTCAATGATGATATTGATAACAATGATGGTGTTAATGACATCATGGTGATGATGATGATGATGCTGTTGCTGCTGATGATACTGATGTCAATGACTCTGTCAATGATGATATTGATAACAATGATGGTCTTAATGATGATGGTGATGATGATGATGATGATGGTGTTAATGATGCCTGGTGATGATGATGATGCTGATGATGACGATGACGATGACGATGATAATGATGATGGTGATGATGATGTTGATTGTAGTGTTGATGGTGATGATAATGGTTATGATAACAATAATGGTGATAATGATAATAATTGGTGATCATGATCAGCATCATGTAGATGACAATGAAAACAGTGCTGATCATTATAATAATGCTTCTGTTGCTGCTGATTATTTGTATGTGAGTGATGATACTAATGAAGCTCTGATACCAAAAAAATATTTAGTATCTCAAAAACCATTATATAATTTTCCATAAATAAATACATGTTACACTCAGTAGGTACAAACAATATCTATCAAATAGTATAATGTGTACTTGCCTCATCTGACGAAGGTTCATCCACAGACTGCAAACTGCTTTGTGCAGAAGACTCTCTGCCTATCTTCTGTTTTCTTCTGCAACATCAATAACAAGCACAATGGCAAAAGGAATATTACAAAAGGAGTAAACATGAATTATATGAAATAAGATAACTAACTACAATGTAGATGAGCATGGATTTGGGGGGAGTAGATTTGCTTTTCTCCAAGACATCAGGCAAGGAATGCATACAAAATGGAATTTGTTATTGAATTGGTCTATTACTTATTGTTTTATTGCCCATTTATCCTCTATTTATAATACTCCTTCTTCTCTTATACTGTCCAGTGCCCATATTAGGTAGTTGATCAGACAAGATGGTGCAGTTGTTATTAGTACAGAGAGCATTTATTGTAATATGAGAAACATTTTAATTAATTTGATTAAATTTGATATGTATAAAAGTCTGCTATGAAGGCGAGTGTAATAAAATGTAAATCAATGTAGCAGAGCTTTGGAAAGCTCGGCTACAATGACTTACATTTGAATTTGATTTGATTTCCACAATTATCTAATGTGCAAGGATCAAATGTTTCATCACAAAGGGTAAGTGAAATACAATATCACACAAAATATTAGGAAATGTTTCCTAGAAATTGCCATCTGTACCCACATCTACAATGTAAATAGTCATACTAGGGTATTACCAGTTACACACCAAACACAAAATATCCTTGTAGCACAGAGTACCTAGACAATGCATGTGTTGGCAGGTCTCTGACCCCTGTCACATATATGCATTATCTATATGCATAGCCTGCTGCACACAACAGTATAGTAATGTCTGTATGAGTGTCTGTACCTAGAGTTTGGATGTCTGTCTGCATGGCATGACCCACTGTGGTTTGAATCGTCGTCCTCACAGTTCATGGTCGGCACACTTTCCACAAGATCCTTCAGAAAATCAAACTTACTCTCCTGTTCTATGCACTGCTTTCTGTGGAAAAAAAAGGAAAAACAATGTTGCCAAACTAAATTGCATAACAATATAATATATTGCATTACATTATTTGGTTTGGTTTCTTAAAGGACCTAAAGAATACAACATACTTTGGCACTTATTCCATAGTTGATGACTTGTAAAATAGGTCTGCCGAAAAAAATCCATGAAAATAAACATAGTAGTGATTTAAGACTAATTTTCTGATGCCAAATCTCATTTAGCAGCCAATTTACGCCCCACCCACATTTAGGGTCCAGAATCGGCAGCGTGATTGACACGTGATTGACAATTCATTGGCTTACGTCATGACGCGTCATCTACAGAATTTAGTTCATTAGTCCGTTCTTTAGATGACGTCACATTTTTGCGATTTAAAAGGGGCGTTCCCAGGACAATTAGATATTTACTAATTACCCCAAAATTGATTGATTTCATGAGAAATGACTGCCAATTTCTTTTTCTTCAGGAAAAATTACGTAGAGAGCCGAATTGTGAAAATTAGGCCATCTAGACGCTGTAGTCCCTTTAATTATTATGTGCATATAGTGAAATAAATTTATTTCTGTGAAATTAAACATAAATAAATAAATGTATAAGACAACTCACATCACCATAGAGGAATGATACCATTGTTTGATTGGTGTCCTGATTATGCATCTAATATTGTATACGTGTATCAATCGGATTCTGTAGATATTTCTACTGTGATCAAAATATTAACATTTTACTTCTTATCAATCTGATTTTATAGTCTTTTGAAATATATACAAGCTTTTGTTATTTTAGACTTTAGACTTTAGAATTCTGATTTAGAAACAAATAACAATGAAGATACAAGTGCTATTATAAGGTAAAATTACCAATACTAAATAGCCATTTATAGTGTCATAACATGAAGTATAATTCTACTAGTTTGTTTCTTTAACCTATTCAGGTCTGATATATTTTGCTATAACATGCAATCTCCATAGATCCCAGCCAGATATGTCTGGTGGGACCAGTCCGGAAGGGGTAAAAGGGAACTCTTGATTGTAGCTTTCAAGTGTTTAGTAGATTGAATATGTAGAATAATTTGTTGTTTTGCAAGAAGAATTTAGAACTGGCTCGATATATAACGAACCACAGATTGTGATGAAAATAAAAGGAAAAAAAAGAAGAAAAAAAGAGGTAAGGAATTAACATTACATGTGTGATGTTGTCAGCGTCTTGGCATTCCTTGAAAACGTCTCATGTGAAGCCTTTGTGATGAGACCCTGTACAAAGATCTCTAGGGCTTTGGCTGGAGGAGGCAAGTTATTGTTGTTATTCTGGTTAAGAACTTTAGAACTATTGAACAGAACACCATTATCACATACTGCTCCAATGAAAGATTCACTGTAGCATATGCAATTAACCCCTTGACTTGCAGGGGTGTGAAAGATTCACATCATCATGCCTGGTGGCAAACAAAACATACAATGTAAATTAGGCAATAAATACCTATATCAGATGTTAAACAAGATTCTAATGAAGCAATGCTAGAAGTAATTTTCATTTTCCTGGTCCCTGGTTAAGTCAGGCAATTTGAATTGTATTCAATGTTGATAGCCCAAAGCTAGTTCAGGAGAATGACTAGTAAATAGTAATCACATTTAACATTCACTTTTGGGACTATATTAATGTTGATGTTATGACCATTTACATGCCTGACACACAATATCATCAGAGAAAACGGTGTATACTTAATGCATGGGTGACGGTCCTTCGACCATCGGCACCTGTGTACTGTAAATGCAATGCAGAGCGCACAGCACAGTTCAGTATTGACTACAGTAATGTCTGTAGGTATGTGTGCATGTCGCATCGTGTAAGACTATTTTATACTTATACCAATGTTTTGAAAAGGATACAAATCAGTACTGGAACAGGAGCAGCCACTTTGCCGACATCCTCATCTTTCTGCATGATTTTCTTGATCCTTGCCTAAAAATATAAAATTTAAAAAGTAGCTTCATTACAGAGAGTATATTAGACATTACATTGCCATTAGTTTGGCTGCATTCAATGCATCATTCAACTTCAAGTTCAATCAAGTAAAAAAAAAAAAACACAGTCACCATTGTCACCCTATCAGGACAATTTACAATACATTGTAGATGTGATTGTCACACACAGTCATGAATAACCTAACCAGGCGCCGTACGTAGTACGGCGCCTGGCATACTGAGGTGTGTATACCGTGATGGTAACACTTTATAGGCTTTAACGGCAAACACACTTATAAAAAAAACACAATATCATACTTTAAATAACATATCTCGGTTCATACTTACGAATTATGTTATGCATGGACATCAATGATCCAAATCGTAAAATGTCTGATGCTCCATTCGTTTTATTTATACTGAAATTTACTATAAAACTGGCAAGATTACAGAAGTGACGAAAATGGTATCCGAATTTGTTCGCTGCATGCAATATCAGGTGATCGAAAACTTGTCGGCAATGCACGAGGTCGCAGGTCAAACTTTGGCGTAAGAGCCTGGATGTGCGCGCGTTCTGTACAGCGATTGATCTATTTCTGCGTGCGCGATACACCCCTGTACACGTACATGACTGTGAGTACGGTACATACAGTCCCTGGCTTATTGTATTAGTCAACCGATCGCCACTTACGCGCGGAATACCTCCTATCCCAGCATGCATTGCCGACGAGCTTTCGGTCACCTGACATTGCATGCAGCGAACAAAGACGAAGGAAATAACAGTCATCATCATCATCAATTTGAGGTAAGTTATCATTCTTTTGCAACAAATTAAATAGCATGCAAGGTAGGTTGAAGGTTTAATTCATGTCTAGAACTAAAAAAAAAAAAAAATAATAGATGTAAAGTTGTTGAAACCACCCGTCGCAAAATTTCTCAAAATTGTTTAACGTCTCGTCGTCACAGCGCCGTACGAACAGTTAAGTCATGAATTGACAGTCACACTCACAGGAATTTCACTCAGAAATAACAAATAGTTGATGGATATGAATCAATAATAGAATGTAACAAGCAATAACGAATGTTAACAATATGTTTTAATATAATATGAGTGAAGAGGTGACGTGTCTTTAGCATTTTATACCGATTTCCCAATTGTTGTTGTGTTGTCTGAGTAAGTGAGCTGACTGGTGACGTTGTTGTGCTGTGATGCACATCTACAATGTATTGTAAATGGTCCTGATAGGACCATTTACTGCTCACAGTGGTAAAAATCTACGGGACACAATTTGAACTACAAACAGAGAGAAAAGAACAGCATATCTAAAGTAAAAAATTGCATACCTAGATTGAAGCTGATTTTATGATTTATTGTACAAAATTTCATTTTCAAAATGATAAGTCATACTTACAAAAATCGTCATATAAGTTCCATTTCTTTCTCTTCCTGCTCGATGTCCCATCGTAAACAAAGAAAGCCCGCCCGCAACATGCGGAGGCCGCTTATTATTGTCCAAAACAAGCCAACTCGCGATCTGCAAGCATGCCCGCCGTATCCGATTTCGGATACGCCGATCAGAATTCGGATACGCCGTGTCAGAATTCGGATACGGTAACACGTGTGGTGTGGGAAGCTTGCGGGAAATACATTACAGTCATCCAGATAGCAGCAACACTTTCGAGAGGGATCACGACTGAGATTTTCTCAGTCTTTTTATTTTCCAAAACTGCAGATTTTCCATTTTTTTCGACATTTGAAGAATAATTTGGACCATTTTGGTAAGTTCATATAACACTTGTATCATTTTTAGGGCCAGTCATGATTGATTTTGTTGAATTTAAGATAAGAATTTTGTGTGAAATTTTGACAAACTTTTTTTGTACTGTCCCACATTGTTCCCGTATAGCGCAGCATTGCCATTACAATGTAGTGTTGTGTGCTGTGATGTCTATTCTATAGACACAACTAACTAACACAGTTTTGCATATATGGGGCACACGCATATCGTTGATGATAAAAGTTATCCATGAAATCAATGGAAATAGATACTCACTGGTGGAAACCTCGCGTTATACTTCTTCTTCTTGCTTGGCATTTTCTTTAAGTCCTGATGCTACGACGAACACACCACAAACAGCTTAATTGTCTCCTAAATCTAATGAATGTCGGTTTCCCTTTTTTACCGGCACCGGTCGGACGCATTTCGGACACGGATATCCGATTTCGGATGAGATCGGATATCGGATTCCTAGATCGAAATCTGCCGGATCTGAGGAGAATTATTATCAATAATGTGTACTGTACTTGAAATACGAAAAATAGGGTAACTTTCAAAGGTCATTTTGTACCCGTTTTTTTCGATAAATAGGGGGTAATTTTTTGAAAATTGACTTGAAACCCCACAAAATAGGGGGTCATTTTCAGGGTTTTCAACCTCTAGAACGATCATGACGTGACCGCGCCGGGACCCTAACCCGACCCTAAATAACCCTAAACCTAATCCTAAACTTATTCAAATTATTCCAGTGAAAACCAATGTTGTGCGCTTGCCTTTACACCCTTACACACGCCACCGGTTCTAATAACATATGCTTACCCCAGATTAAGGCCTATAATATACTTTGTGCCAAGGCATCCTGATGGAGTTCCATATTCAAGTTGGAAAGCTTCATGCATTTTCTCTACACATACAATTTGTATGATATTTCTACAATTTGGCAATAAAAGAACAACAACAAATGAATACTTGGGGGTGTTTCACAAAGATCCGAAGTTGAACTTAACTCTAAGAATTGGACCATTATGGAAAGTCATTTGTAGCCTTGGAATAAAATACTTGAAAAAAGCCAAAATGCAAGTATTTTAGACTTTTCATACATTTGTAATCAATAAACATGAAATCTCCTTGATAAGAGGAAATATTATGGTTTGAATCAACAGTTTATGCCTTTTAAAAGAACTTTAACAATTTGTTTCAAAGAAACTAACGGCTTTCCATAATTGTTAAGACCAATTTAGAGTTAAGTTCAACTTAGGATCTTTGTGAAACACTGATCTAATTAATTTATATCCTCTTACGGGACACTATGCACTTCCCCGGCCCAGGGGCGTAGCTACCCAGCAAACACAAAACGTTTACAAAACGTTTACAAAACGTTTTTATTAGGTCCCGTAGGTCTTCGTCTTTAATGAACCTTTACAAAACGATTACAAAACGTTTTTATTAGGTCCCGTAGGTCTTCGTCTTTAATGAACGTTTAAAAAAAACGTTCTTAAAACGTTCTGCTGGTCCTTGCACTTGAAAGCAAATACATGTCTGAAAGTTTTTTTATTGGTTTTCTAACGTTTAAACAACGTTCTAAAAACGTCCATTTGGAACGTTTTAAAAACGTTTTCAACCTTCCACAAATACACGTTTTTAAAACGTTTTCACAGAACGTCCAAATAACCAACTTTGAACCTGTTTTATAGAACGTTCAGGAAACGTCAAATTGTTAGTTGGGTGCTATTGTTTGATCAACAACCCCAAAACGGGCTTATAATGCTTATTAAGGGATAGTTGAGTTCTGGTAGAGAGAGTACAGTTTTAGTCAAACTGAATTTTAGTAACCAAAACATGCACCATTACATTACAAACTAATAATTATAACTCTATCATGCTCAAAAGGAATACAACAATTACAAACGACTAAGTAAAAAGCATGTTATCATTCAAAAATAGCTGTTTAAACTAAAGAGGGCGCTTTCAAAAAATGCATTTGTTTAAACCATTTTAAATAACATATTGTGCATGTGATGTTTTGTTTAAAGGGGTTTAGTTTTGGTAGAGAGGGCGCTGCACATCGCAATTTTTTTGTGAGGTAATGAAAAACTGAGTGTCGAATTTGAGAGAACATGCAATTTTAATGGCAGAATAAACTTTATTTGGTCAAAATCGACCCAGAAACGGCTGAAATATCAATAAATATATCTGATCTTTTAATTATTTGGGGCCCAAATAATTAGATGATTTAAAAAAAAAAAAATTTAAATGCTTGCACTTTTTCAAAAATTTTCAAAAGCGTTTTTTAAATGGTTGTTGATGATCTCGCTATTTAATCATTATATCAACAAAACATCACATGCATAATTTTGGTCGAAAATGGTCGAAACCAATGCCTTTTAAAAAAAGCGCCCTCTTGTGTTTTAATGTCTCCTTTTTGAATGATAACGCGTTTTACTTGGTCGTTTGTAATTTTGTATACCTTTCGAGCATGGTGGAGTTATAACTATTAGTTTATAATGTTACTGTGCAGGTTTTGGCTACTAAAGTTCAGCCTTACCAAAACTAAACTTCCCCTTTAAATAGTGATTAGATAGAGAGATAATCAACAACTATCTAAAAACCTCGAACATTTTTTAAAAGAGGAAGCATTTTAAAACGAATTTCAACGGCTGGTTCAACATTCTCTAATAAACCTGGGGCCCCAGATTTATTACAAATTGTTATATTTATGGATATTTCAGCCGTCTCTGAACCAATTTTGATCAAACAAAGATGATTTTATTATTTAAATATTATGCTCTTTCAAATTTTACACTCAGTTTTTCATTACCTCACACACAAAAAAGTAGTCTAGCGCCATCTCTACCAAAACTCAACTATCCCTTTAAGCACGATAAATCACATGTAGGGTTTATTTAGTCGAAATGTAATACACAAAACCTATTTATGGCTATAATTGGGAATTAGACCGAATTTATTGCGATATTTGCATTCTGTTGTAACGTCTAGTTATTTCGAACATGATCGGCCCTTCATAAGTAAGTTCTATTGTCTTGTTGCAGGCTGTTGCAGGTCGTCGCAAGTGTCGTCTGATGGAGCAGTCAGACGGGGATAATTATCTTTGAGAAGGCATGCCCTTATTACAGGAAAGAAGAAATAACAACAAAACACTGTTTTAAGACGTTTTAAGACTGCTATCGACCATAGAATCCCGAACGTGTCTTTTTAAATTCCATCTTGAATAAAGGCTGTCATTGGCAACAATTGATGCTTATTATTTGATTGACATGCAGGTACCCGAATCACGTGTCCAAAAACCGTGATTGTATCACAGTTTTGTTCGTAGTGTAGTGAAAGCAAGGCAACATAATCACCGTGATTGTAAACATAACTCCTATCATGATTGCAATTACCAGTCTGAAACCGCTCTTAGTCAAGGCAATTATCCCTCAGAATTGGTAGAGTAGTGCTACAAAAGACCATAACAAAATTAATCATCCATGTCGAATTTGTTGCCATCTCAATCCGTACTTTAATTTCTTGTAATAATGGGAGGGCCAGCATCGAAAAAGTGGCTTCCTTAAGGACATAGGTTGCCAGATCTCAAGTTTAAACCAATTTTATTTGCAAGTATTTTTTAATGAGACAAATTAATTCAGAGGTCTATCCAAGATGGCGTCCAAAGAAGCAGCCGTTTTGACTTGCTATAGACAATTGACAAGGTTTCCCAAACAACACCTGAAATAAGCATGATTTTGCAGTCATATTAAAGACAATACAATTTCCTATAATCTGATACCAAACACAATGGGTTTCAGGATATGTAACACGGTCATTTTTAGCACCAAACTCAAATTTTAGGCCTTTTTTTCCCAAAAATATGAAATTATTGATTTACATAATTCAGCATATATCAATAATTGCACTAGGAGTTGAATTAATACTTTTCAGAAAACTGTCCAGTTATATCAGCAATACTCTGTGAAAATTTCAAGTGTTTACCGTATCTGAACAAAACAAATGGAAGTCAGCATTTGATATCGACAAATACAGCTAATTTGTACGATTTCGAACACTATACAGGGTGCCCCAATACATGTAATTCTTGTTTACGGACTTTATTCAAGAAATGCTCCTAAATAATGACATATTGTTTATACCCTTTTTTTAGCAAAACCTTCAGTTTTCTGCTTTTATGTCATAAATATGCCGCCATCGGTTTGCAATACACGAAAATAGAGTATCGGAAAATTTCACTGCAATAATAAATCCATCATGCAAAGTGCACTATTTAGTGCAATATTCGAATGGGAGGCGCTCGTCCTTTACAGTTGGATCGACCATATTATCTGGATAATTATGTTTATAACATGATTATTATTCGGAACACCACAGTTAGCTAGACTTTTTCAGGGTTCGATGAAAACTTTGAATAGGCTATTAGGTTTATCGTAGAATAACTTTTTGTACCACCGTGTACATTTGTAACCATAGTAACAACAACAATAGAAATACAACAAATCATATATCTGGCCACTACAAGCCGCATTATGCACACTAATTTTCGCGTGAACATGGAGGACAATAAATCACATGTGAAATAACACCCTTTACCAGTTTACCTGCTATTTTTAAGTTTTTTTTAAAATAAATATTTGTTGATTTGGTATATTTTGGTCCATAATCGGCTGTTGTTACCATGGTTACACGAGTACAGTGTAGTGCACAAAAACTAAACATTCGGATTGCTGAGGCTTTTCGGCGTTGTACATATTAGTTTAGCAATTGAGTTTGTTTTGTTTTAATACTGAATCAGACAATGTATAGACCTTTATGGTCTCCTGGTACATGTAATAAGATATGAAGGGCATGAAGGGTGCATACCTTGCGATCAAGATGGTGTTCGAATCTAGATACGCCTCTGCACATATTACAGTATGTCCCGCATATTGTGTACTTCAGTAAGACACTTATTCAAGATAATGAACATGATCTTGACAATGTTTTAAACACATCATGGACACCCAGTATGATTCTAATTCGCAATATGCATGGCATGCGCATCAGTATGCAGCTGACTGGAATGCTCCATGTGGAGTGGAATTAAGTTCATTTTTAGCGCTTGATTTATGATAAATGCAGTTAAACAAATACAAGACAGACACGACATCTACACGGACTACATAATAATGATGGTGGAATATTCATCATACTGTATTACAAGAAATTTTTTTATTTTATTTGTTCATAACTGGAATTGAAGGTGTCCCGAGATTGACGCAATCATTTTGAAATATAAATCCTATAATTAAGATTACACATTTTTGAGACACCCTGTATAGCATGAGAATTCATGCAAAACTTTTCGATATCAAATGCTGACTTCCAAGAACTATAACTTGTTGTTCAGATACGGTACACACTTGAAATTTCAGAGAGTATTGTTGATATAATTAGACAGTTTTCTGACAAGTATTAATTCAACTGCTAATACAAGAATTGATTTATGCGTAATTATGTAAATCTATAATTTCATATTTTTGGGAATAAATGCCTACAATTTGAGTTTGGGGCTAAAAAATGACCGTGTTACATATCCTGAACCTCACGGTGTTTGGTATCAGATTATAGGAAATTGTATTGTCTTTAATATGATTGCAGAATAATGTTGACATGAGTGTCGTTTGGGAAATCTCGCCAATTATCTATAGCAATACCAAACGGCTTGCCCTTTTGGACGCCATCTTGGATTTGGAGGTGTTCGCAACAAATTGTTTGAGGTAGACCTCTGAATTATGTTGTCTCATTAAAAATACTTGCAATTAAAATCGGTTTAAACTTGTTGTGGAGATCTGGCAACCTAAAGTCACTTTTTCGACTTTGGCCCTCCTCTTATAATGGTTTACTGCACATCCTTTCAAAATGAGAGAACGTTATTACATAATGATGGAGCCCTGCATTGGACAAAGCCAAATCACAGCTTTAAATACGAATTAACAAGAATGTGACTTTTTGTACCGACTCTTCTTTATAACTTTCGAGTTCTTAGCTGGGCTTTTACATTTTTATTGAACAGTTTTGGCGCCAGACGCACAAAAGCTCGTTGAGTGTGAGTGTGTTTGTGAAGGTTTAGACATTACAACGTTGCCCGCATCTCGCCAAACCCATGCCCACTGGTTAGTTATAACACGCGGGCTATAATGTAGACAACGGACTGCCTACATCACAACCAGTGGCGTAAGATCTGTTTTGATCATTTTCCGACTCGGTTTGTATCATCACCCTTGCTAAGAAACCTTACTCGATAGACTATAGAACCTCCTTGCATAGGCGCTGGAAGTTGGGGGGGGGGGGGGGGGAGGGCAGGGGGGGGGGGGGGGGGGAGGCAGGGGGGGGGGGGGGGGCAGCCGGGTCCCCCCCACAATCCAAAATGTGGGTGGCAAAACGCGTTTTTGCCCTCCCAAAAAGCCCCCCCCCCCCCCTAAAAAAAAAGAAGAAAAAAAAAGGAAAAGAGTGGGAAATGAATATAAAAATGTATGAGCTAAGACTTGTTAATACTAACGTTCAAAAAACTAATTTATACATCCAATTTAAGTTTTCGCCGATTATATCAGTTTGTTGTGTAACATGCGTACCTATAGTCTGGTGTGAGTAGGCCTACTTTTTTGTACCGGGCCACGGTAGTTCCCGTGTAGGCTGGCATTGCTCTGGCTTCTTGTGTGACGTGCACCAAATTGCACCATTTCAAGTATATAAATGCAAAATCTTCCCCGTGGGAGGGGGATACCCACTCCAAACACTCTCCCCTATGGCCTCTGCCCCAGCCCTGGCGGTCCGCTTCGCTTCCCTCGGGACTCATTCTTGGCTGTAGGCTATGTTGTTGGATCATACATAATGTGGCATATGGTTTATGTTGGAACTGTGTATGACACTAAATACAATATTTGTGTGTGTGTTGGGGTGCATATTTATTAGTGTGTCAATTATTTGTTTTCTTCGTGAAAAATATATTTAAAATTTCTGGTCGATCAAATCATAACACGCTTTCCCCAGATACACTTAATCTTAAGCCCGAATTTCCTATCTAGGTATGCACCAGATTGCACAATTTCAAGTCCAAAAATGCAAAAGCCTCCCTACCACACCCACTCCCCCGCTCAGTCCAGACTGGCTCAGTCACTTCGCTGCCTCGGGCTTGGTCGCTTCGCTCCCTCGCAATGTCTCACCTTTGGCTCAAAGTTGGCAACCCTGTGAGTGTGGTTGGGCATGAGCCCCTACACAAAAAAAAAAATCGTGAGCCCCCTACACAAAAAAAATCGTGAGCCCCCTTAGGTCTTTAACCCCCCCCCCCCCCCCCCCCCCATCCAAAACTGCTTCCGGCGCGCCTGCCTCCTTGGTACAACAAGCATGTGCAGCATAGTCGCTGGGCATTTAAAGGGAACATTGGCCGATATTATCGTTAAATATCGATTTTGTTTTTATTTTATTTTCAGATAGAGTAGTTTAATACCTATCCGATGATATGTTTAGAATCCCCATATATGCCCTACTTTTTGAGAAAATCAAAAATAACAAAAGGACATTGGCTGTGCATTATCAATGCGCGTAAAAGGGCATTAATTGTATTATTGTCCTTTTTGCGTGCACGATATCGGCGCATCATATCCCGTGTAATAAGGACAATATAAGAAATGCGTAATAACTCCGTTAAAAAGAACTGAGCATACGCCAAATTAAACGACTTGGTAGCTATAAAGCCTACCTAACCTTTTCACTAAACATAGTTACTGAATTTGGCATTTAAAAGAAAATAATTGCCCAAAATGTTGTTTCTTCAAAAAAAGTATCGTTTTTGCTATCGATACCGTCAATTTGTCCTTTTAATTGCTAGTCCAGTCAAAATATGAAATAACCCACCACTAATTGCAACAGAAACGATTCCACTTGTATTTGTTGTAGAATAGCCACCAAAACAACATACTAAAAGTTGACAAAAATTGGAGTGGTGGATAAGGGTCTAATTTGCATAAATTCAAAATGGCCGCCATACAGCCTTTTCAAGGCCATATCTCAGGATATGAAGCACTTAGAAAGTTAATTCTGGTGTCTACACCCATGTTTTCAAGGTCAAGGAACACAATTGTAACCTAATTAGCAACATTTAGGCAACCCCATCATACCTAATTTGCATAAAGTTGTAAATAATTTATTCAAAAATGGCTGCCATGTATCCTATATAAGCCTTTATCTCAGTATGAACCCAACAGAAAAATATTTATTGTATATAGAACTATGTTTCCAGGTTATGAAATAGAATTTTAGTATATTTGCAACTTTTAAGCACCCCTTTACAGCTAATTTGCATATAAAATATATTTAAAATGGCCGCCATGTAGGACACTTAATCCCATATCTCGAGATATGAGACACATAAAAAGTAAATCTAAGTGTCTACACCCATGTTTTCAAGGTCAATGAACATAATTATAACATAATTAGCAACATTCAGGCATCTCATCATGCCTAATTTGCATAAAGTTGTAAATAATTTATTCAAATGGCCGCCATGTACATGTATCCTATCTAAGCCCTTATATCAGTATACGAACCCAACAGAAAGATGTTTATTGTATATACAACCATGTTTCCCGGTTATGGACCAAATCATAGTATATTTGCAACATTTAAGCACCCCCCTTATAGCTAATTTGCGTATAAATATACATGTATTTTTTAAGGCAGCCATGTACGGCATATGTATATCATTGGAAATAACACGTTATTAATTCATTCTGTCATTATTCTATATACATATTGTCAATGTCAAACACATGATTGTGGCCATTTCAAGCATATTAATCATGAATACCTAATTCGCATAATGTGAATATAGATAAGACTTAACAGAACTCCTTCCTAGCTCAGTCTGTATATTCAATATTTGTCGAAATAAATGTTTCACTTAACAGAATATTTAAGAATGTTTTACATTTCATTGTTGGCTAGAAATGCTGAAAAAACCAACGATGATAACTCATTTGAAGCTAGTGTAGTTCATAAATGGAATGACAGGAAAATGCATCACAGAGTACACATTCAAATGAAGAGATCAAGCCTTGACTATGAGTGAAAACACATCAGCCTGAGTGCAAACAAAAGAGGGAGCCATCCAAATCGATCATCAGCTACTGTTTCATAGACTCATAACATAAGGAACACGCCAAGACAACTCTAAGATGCGTTTGATTATGAGCTGTGTAGCTATCCTCCTGCACTGTTCGAGAACAAGTTCACACCACGACTGGAGAACAAGTTCACACCACGACTGGAAAACAAATCTCAACTGGCTGATACACTTTGGAGACGTTTCATGCCTCCAGGAGCATATGTATATTCAATACATCTCAGATAGGGGAGCATTACTGCAGTCTGCACAGGATCATCTGGACAAAGGTCCATCATATGATGACATCTGCAAGCAGTACTCATGTCTTGTATGTGGAGAAACACTATGATAAGCCAACTGTGGTGCTTCCAGGAGATTCCTAGGAGCTGCAGCTTTGTCTGAAGGAATCAGACTAAATTCTCCATCTCGCTCACTCCAACCCCAGGCCAATGGCTGGATTTAATTTCCCTTCCTTTACTGCATTGACAAGAATACATGCTGGCTATGAAAAGAAGCAGCTGCATAAGTAAGTTGCACTCTAGGTGGCACTCTACAGGTGCTGACCTTCTCATGAAAACGTTGAAGACAGAGAATTTTCAGGTTATCATCTGGCTAACTTTTGTAAAGACCAACAGTTGCATTCCGTCCTGCTGATACAACATCAGTCTTTGTACTCTTTTGATCTCCAAAGACTTCTGCTTGTTCCCTGGAAGATTCTGTTAGTGCGAACAAGCTTTAGAGCTGTTCCCTTCCAAAGTCCATGAATATGGGATATCGTGTCACAGCCAAGGAAAGCATGCATACATAAAATACTGTACATACTTGTGGACCCAGTGCAGATTTCAGAAGTGATATGTCTGAACATCTTTGCTCCTTCTTAACGCAGTGCCGAGGTTCCGGACAAAGAAACATGTTCTGCAATTGTTGTCTCGGTATGGTAACAAAGGAGAACCAGACTTTCCATATCATCTGCAACAAGAACAATATGGGTATGTATACCCTCGGCCTCAGCCAATGGGTGATAGCAGTCTGGACAATTAATAGATCATCATCTCCTGGATCATGTTTTGTAGGGCACCCAAGGTGTCTTAGATGTCCGTCAAGCAGCATGATGAACTTGTGCTTGTTTTTACTGTTGGAGAGAAAGTCCTCCTACTTCCCGTAGAATACCATCGAACCAGAAAACTTGTACAGGTACACACACGCGCAATCTAGTTCAGCGTCTGTGGATGACGTATTTCGTACTCCGGCCCTTCATGTAGCCATCAAACACCACAGTTGACTTATCATAGTGTTTCTCCACATACAGACATATTGCTTGCAGATGTCATTATATGATGGGCCTTTGTTCCAGATGATCCTGTGCAGACTGCAGTAAAATGCTCCGCTCCACTCTGTGATGCATTTTCCTGTCATTCCATTTATGAACTAACACTAGCTTCAAATGAGTTATCATCATTGGTTTTTCAGCATTTCTAGCCAACAATGAAACATTCTTAAATATTCTGTTAAGTGAAACATTTATTTCGACGAATATTTAATATACAGACTGGCTAGGAAGGAGGTCTGTTAAGTTTTATGTATATTCAAATTTATGCAAATTAGGTATTCATGATATAATATGCTTGAAAATTATGGCCACAATCATGTGTTTGACATTGACAATATGTATATAGAATAACGACAGAATGAATTCATAACATGTGTTATTTCCAATGATATATACATATGCTGTACATGGCTGTCTTAAAACAAATATATATATGCAATTAGCTATAAGGGGGGTGCTTAAATGTTGCATATGTACTATAATCTGGTCCATTACCTAGAAACATGGTTTTATATACAATAAACATCTTTCTGTTGGGTTTGTATACTGAGATAAAGGCTTCGATAGAATGCATGGCGGCCATTTTGAATAATTATTTACAACTTTATGCAAATTAGGCATGATGGGATGCCTGAATACTGCTAATTAGGTTATAATTGTGTTCATTGACCTTGAACACATGGGTGTAGACACTTAGATTTACTTTTTATGTGTCTCATATCTCGATATATGGGATTAAGTGTCCTACATGGCGGCCATTTTGAATATATTTATATGCAAATTAGCTATAAAGGGGTGCTTAAAAGTTGCAAATATACTTACATTCTGTTCCATAACCTGGAAACATAGTTATATATACAATAAATATTTTTATGTTGAGTTCATACTGAGATAAAGGCTGATATAGGATACATGGCGGCCATTTTGAATATATTATTTACAACTTTATGCAAATTAGGTATGATGGGTTGCCTGAATGTTGCTAATTAGGTTACAATCGTGTTCCTTGACCTTGAAAACATGGGTGTAGACACCAGAATTAACTTTCTAAGTGCTTCATATCCAGAGATATGGCATTGAAAAGGCTGTATGGCGGCCATTTTGAATTTATGCAAATTAGACCCTTATCCACCACTCCAATTTTTGTCAACTTTTAGTATGTTGTTTTAGTGGCTATTCTACAGCAAATACAAGTGGAATCGTTTCTGTTGCAATTAGTGGTGGGTTGACCCCCGTTTTGTCGTATTTTGACTGGACTATGCCCATCGACTTGGGAAGTAAAGTAGGTCATTTAGGTGGGGCGGTTTTTTATTAATTTTTAGAAAAAATCGCTCTCTTTAGTTCCCCTTCCTTTAGGAGTGTTATCCTTCAGAATTTGCTTCCTTTGTAGAGTAGTGAGCTACAAAAGACCATAACAAATCAACCATGTCGAATTTGTTGCCATCTCAATCCGTACTTTAATTTCTTGTTATGGTTCACTGCACATCCTTTCAAAATGAGAGAACGTTATTACATAATGATTAGGCCCTAGTATGCATGAGACAAAGCCAAATCAAAGCTTATACGAATTAACAAGATTGTGACTTTTTATACCGACCCTTCTTTATAACTTTCGAGTTCTTAGCTGGGCTGTTACATTTTTATTGAACAGTTTTGGCGCCAGACGCACAAAAGCTCGTTGAGTGTGCATGTGTGTGAGTGTGTTTGTGAAGGTTTAGACATTACACGGTTGACCGCATTTCGACACACCCATGCCCACTGGTCAGTTATAACTCGCGGGCTACGCCGATTTAAGGCTATTCCTTAGTGGGGTCTATGATTTATTCCCCACAAGGAAAAAATACCCCACAAGTATATCATTTTACCCACACGAGACCCCACAAGAATGCCGGCGTGAGAACACAACACCCACAGACACACACACATCCATCCCACCCACACCCCCCCCCCCCACACACACACACACACACACACGCACACGCACATACGCACACACTGTACATGCATGTCTATATTAATGTTGGGGGATGGTATGGGAGGGGGTTTACCCCCTCCCACGTGGAGAAATAGTGTTTAAAATATCACGAAGTATGGTTATTATTATTATTATTATCAGTATTATCATTAAGATTTAACTTTGAAAAAAGTATGGGGATGTTTGTACAGGCCACCCACCCACACCAAAAAATAGGGGGATATAACCCCCCCCCCCCCCCCCCCCCCCCACCCATCCCCCCGAAAAAAACCTGACAAAACGTTCTTCAAACGTATTTATACAGGTCATGTGACGGCCAATTAGTGTAGTATATATAATCTGTGATTCGATCATCGGTCAAACATTTTTTTCCGACTCGGTTTTTATCATCACCCCTTGCTAAGATACCCCAAAATAAGTTGCCGGGAATGACAAGGGCAAGGCCAAGAGAAAGAGAAAGGCTCTCTACTAAAGGGCCAAACATATCGGTGTTGACTGCATTTTGGGGTACGATTGTTTTACTTGGCACACATTTTCCTAGGATCAAAAGAAAACAATTCATCCAAAGAGACATTCTCTATCTATGCAAATAGCAGTTTCCATAATTTATGCAAATTTATTCATGAAAATTGGCTATTCTATGAAAATGGAGTTTTTCGATTCCTTGGATCAAAAGAAGAAAATTCATCCAAAGAGACACTCTGAATCTATGCAAATTAGGCCTATTTTCCATAATTTATGCAAATGTATTCATGGGAATGTGATATTTTATGAAAATTTTGTATTTATTGAGATATTTGAAGGACAAACATTTCGAACTAGATGACATAGGATATATCAAGGCCAGTGAATCAATGTAGCAGATTATTTTAACGTTTGGTGACCATCTAACCCCTCAAATTCAAGATGGCCACCGGCAGCAATGTTAAAATTCGCATATTTTGTGTTATTGTTCAACTCCATATCTGTATGATATGTTTAGTAAAATCATTACTGGGATGTCAAAATCAATTGTTGACTCATCCTTGGAACAAACTAAGAAGATATTTCAAAAGAGACGCACAATTCTTATATAAATTAGCCTCATTTGCATAATTTGTGTATAATGACACAGGAATGTAATTTATTATGATATTATCGTCTTATTAAAATACTTAAATTTTAACATTCCTGCGGCGGCCACATTGGATTTGTGAGACAAGATGACTGCCAATGCTGACAAAAACCTGCCAAAAGTATTTGTTTACTTTGACTTACCCTAGTTCATCAATCTGCATAAGTTAAACCATCAATTATTCATATAAAGACTACAATTTCATAATATATCACATATGTGTACTAATGCATACATTATGCAAAATTTTCATCGATAAAGTGTGCTTGTTATGATGATTCTTCTTAGTTTTGTTCCAAGGATGGGTCCAAAATTGATTCAGACATCCAAACAATTGTTAAAATAGACACATCACACATGTTTGTACTATGATTAGTTCAAAAGTAAAACGAATACCGTTAAACAAAATAACCAAACCTCGCTTAAACTGACTACATGTAACTATATATTCTTTATTTTTGAGATCTTTTCCGTGATATACCAATGTCGGCTTCACAATACCTTTACAAGAATAAGTACAATATTGTTGTAATATTATGCTAAATCAGTTAACTCCTTTATTGACCGATATATAGTTTGATGGAGGGACGCATTCGTTTTTCATTCGTAGAATCCAAATTACAGGCCTGTTCGATCTGATTTTTTGTTTGTGTGTTACATTAATCCCCATCCGTCAACTGGAAACTGTTCAGACGTTTTGTAAAAGAAGGCCTGTCCCTTTAAATCCGTTCCATATCCGTTCGTAGGACACTTCGAGCAGCAACGGAGACGACGTTCGTCACCAAATAATTTGATTTCGCAAATTTTCTATTCGTTCAGCATACGTTTTTGCAATCCGGTCAGATGTGACCGGGCCAACAACTTCGGTGAAAGAAGCAGTATAATTTAACAAAAGAACCACCCATACATAACATTACAGAAAACGAGTTTGCACTATAAGTTGAAAACCAAGCGGGCGAAAGAAATCACAAATCAACAATACATGCTGACGAACTGAGAACTGTTGATAAGAAAGACTCGATCAAATGCTATGGGTCTATGATTATTTATCGCGATTAAAAATAAAAAAACCCTGAAAGTTAAAGAAAAGTATTGGTTCTGATATGGCGCTGGAACTCAGTAGATATGGGTCTGTGCCGGAGTTGGACAGGTTCGGTCAGATCTTTGACGAAAATGGTACCGAGGATGACGAAAACTCAAATGCACGGTCCAAGAAAACTAAGGGACAAGATGGTAAGTTTGTTTAACAGGATTTGTATTAAACATTCCAGATGCTTGGCAGCTATTTATTTTATTTTGTTTCCTTCGATAACTGGATAAGAACTGTGTGCAGAGGCGTCAGGCGTATACCAAGCCGGGACCAACTCCAACCCCTGAGCGTTTTGAATCACTAACATTCGGGCAAAAGTATACAATTATATGTATAATACGATTTCGAACAAAATCATCTAACCTTTGGGCAAAATGACCTCATTTGGGACCACCGTATGGTGTTTCGGCAAATATATTCGGTCTCCAGAAAGAAATATTGCTTGTATATACGCCATAATACTTTTTTAAATCCTGTTAATTGAAAGTGTGATAAGCAATATAATAGACTATGTCTATTACATTTGAGACCTTCTCGAAAATATTATGTAATTGTATACAATTGTCGTGAATGTTCCTCAATATAAAAAGCATTCGAATTGACGATCAGATTATTGGATATTCTATTAATTATGTATTTTCATTTCATTCATTTCAACCATTATACAAATTTAAAAAAAACATATACTATAAAGTTGTGTTTTATTTTCCATGATCGTTTCAAGACAAGATAGATTTTTATTTATAAATGGATTTGTTTTATAATAGTATTTTCAACATTTCTTTAGAAGATGAAACATAACTTGTTTAAACCCACACCCTCTTATTGAACCCTTAGGTATATATCTGGTGATACGACGCCAAGCTCGAAGGCTCGAACTAAACAGCTTTCCGTTTACAATGGATTGTACATTGATTTATCTCATAATAACATACACAGCATGTCCCAGAATTAATTACAACGGGACTTTCTGCAACGATAACTTTAAAGATAGTTAATCAATCAGAATGATATTTCAGAGTGTGAAACTATAACTTATTACCTACATCTTGCAGAAAACCCGAATCGATTTGCTTCAGTGGTCGTGGAGAATGAGGATCTTTTGTCAATCATGTCAGATGTCCCTTCCCTCCAGGTTTTGTACACAAGGAGACGCGTTGCCCATTGTGTTCACGCGTTATGAACAAAAATGGACACATGACATGATTGACAAAAGATCCTCATTTTCCATGACCACTGAAGCAAATCGAATAGGGTTTTCTGCAAGATGTAGGTAATAAGTTATAGTTTCATACCCTGAAATATCATTCTGATTGATCTATCGTTGCAGAGTCCCGTTGTAATTAATTATGGGACATGCTGTATTATTCATTGCCATCATTTCTTTAGTGTATGACGGTTGATATTTATCTTGTTATTGAATAATCCTACTCGACTTTGTTATACTTGACGAGCCTGTTTATTCCCCTTTACATTAGTACCTCATTTGCAATAGTTATGGTAATCATGGGATGTGCAGTATAGACCTGAAATATGGAGATATTTCAAAAGTGAGAAACTGCAAAATTCAACGTTATTGTCAAGGTGCATTCTCCTTTTGTTTGGGGAATGGCTGTGTTATGATTGGTGTTATCACGCAATGATACTGCATTTTTGCAACGTTTCAACCTGACCTTTGCACTATATTCAGGTGCAATGCACATTCCATTAGATAACCCTTACAAATGGGGCATTGGTGTAAAGGGGAATAATGTAATCGGGCTTTTCATGCAATGATACCAGCTAAATACATTTTCATTATTTTTAAAGGAATAATATTGATTATTTATAAGTATTTGATATGCATGACATGCGCTAATATTGCACAATGTAATCCGATTAAGATTGTTTTGATTATAAGATAGGCCTACTCACTTGAAAATTAATATTTTATATAAAACTTGGTTTTATATTGTAACCCATAATAATAGTCTTCACTCAGATGCTCAGTGCGGGGGAACACCAAAGTATAAACTAGGAGAACTATAGGGCCCAGACAATTGGTCTGTTTCAGTTGACTGGTAAATTACTCACACAGCTCAGACCACCATCCACATTCACCACTGGCATGACTGACATCGGGGAGAATAAGAAGCAACTATAGGATTTCTCGGTCAATTTCGTAAGTTGGCCATACAAATTCATTTTGTGTGCACTATTTCGCCGATTTTGTCACCGCAGCTGTATTTTGCAGTTCAAATTAGTTTATTAGCATTCGAATTCATATAACAATCATTCGAAAACATTTTGTTTGCATTCGATTTAGAACCGAAGAGCTAAATCGTATGAACAAAATGCAATTTTGAATGACAATTGCAAGCCTTCAGCTCAATTTCACGAAAATGAATGAAACGCTTATCAAAACGAATGAGAAGCTTACGAAATTGGCTGAGAAAACCTATATTAAAACATAATTAAAGTTCGGGTATACCTACGTACCCATGTAAATACTACTTTATTACATTCAAATAACGCATTCGACATGAGAGGGCAATCAACTAAATATTACAATTTCATTTCATTTCATTTCATTTATTAAGATTTTCACAAATTATATTCGTAACGTACAAATCAAAAAACATAGTAATATGAACATCTTATGTATACAAAATGAAATTTACATAATAATTGAAGTTATAGAATACAGAGTCTGAGTATACAGAAAGTAGTTATAAATCAATTTAGAGTATGTCTTGTTTGTATTTGAGATTTGTAAAATCATATGTGGGGGAACCTAAATAAAAGCAGATGCTTGTGGGGGTAGGTCCCCAGAAAAGAAATCAGCACACATACACACAAATACATGTGTACTCATTCACTCCACGCACGCAAGTACACCTGGACAAGCGTGCGTGCACACACCAACACACAACACAAGGAAAAGAAAAAAGAAGAACACCGACAAGACCGTCATAAAGACAGTATTATTATGGGGATACCAGCAGCTGCGAGAGAAAACATAACAAAAGTGGAATTAAAGACGAGACAAAAATGGACCTGTTCATCAACCACGCCAAGCAGTATAAATCAATGTTACTACTATTAATTTGTGCTGTCACCAGAGTACTGTGAAAGTAATTCGTGTTTCAACTTACGTTTAAATGTATGAAATCCAAGAGTTTGTTGTAATTCAATATTGAAAGAATTCCAAAATTCGGGCCCATTATAAATGAAAGTATTTTGCAATATTCGTAGTCTAGTTTGTGGTATATGGTACATGTCACTTTGTCTAGTTGAGTATTTATGTATTTCTTTATTTTTCTAAACAATAGAACAGAAATAGCAGTAGACATGAATGAGCTGATTGAGATAACAGAACATAATAGTAGCAGATGTTGATAGAGAAGAATGGGATGACGGTGACAAAGGGGATGAGCATAATAGAACAGAACTTGAACTAAATACCAATAGCAAGAGAACAAAGATAAATATCCAAGGGTAACCTAATGACAAAATAAAGACCCTACAATAGTTTTAAGAAGTATGTTTGGATCACAAGACAGTAGAGTCATCAGCAAATAAAATAAAAGTCAAAAGTTTGGATGAGTGTGCTATGTCATTAATATAACAAAGAAAAAGGAGGGGACCTAACAAGGATCCTTGGGGTACACCGCATGAAGTGTATATTTTGTAAGGAGGCTCACAATGGTTGAAGTATACATATTGTTGCCTGTCCGACAGGTAACTTTTGAACCACTCCAAGGCCCGCCCACGTATACCATAATGATTCAATTTGTACAGAAGGATTTCGTAGTCGATGGTGTCAAAGGCCTTGGAGAAGTCTAGAAGAATACCTGCGGTGTGTTTGTGATTATCAGTAGCAGAGGCAATTTTATCTATAAAATATAATATTGCTTGTGAGGTTGCATGTTTCTCACGAAAACCAAATTGAGTTTCAAAAAATATATTTTGCTTTTTTATAAAGTTAACTGTTCTCTCATAAATTATTTTTTTCAAGTATCTTAGAAAAGCATGTAAGTAAAGATATAGGCCTATAATTAGAGAAGACTAAAGGATCACCTTTTTTAAAGATTGGGATTACTTTAGCAATTTTCATTTGTAATCGTACGGTACCAGTCTGTATGGATACATTAAAAAATATATACTAAATGTTTAATCATTTGTGGGGCGACATCTTTCAATAAACTATTGGATATGTTATCAAAACCAAAACTACTTTTATTTTTAAGCTGTTTTATTATATTCAATACTTCTTGTTCATTCGTAGGGGTTAAAAATAAAGATTTAGAAATGGGATCATGCAAGAAGGTATGAAACTGCTTTTGGGGGGACGCAATTTCATTTGCCAAATTGGGGCCTATATTCACAAACTAATTATTAAACTCCTCTGCTATTACTTGACTTTCTTTTTCAATTTTATCACCAATTTTTATTTCAATAATATTATGATAGTTGCCCCTTTTAAAATCATTATTTATAAGTTCCCAAGTTCCTTTTATATTTTTATAATAATTATTAAATTGTCTTGTAAAATATTCTTTCTTTTTATAGCGAAAAGCATTTGATATAGTATTTTTATATCTAGTACCGGTATATGTTTTTTTATGAGAGTCGCTGGAGTCCTTTTTATACTTATAAAATAATTTATTTTTCTTATTTATACATTTTAATAAAGACTTATTTAACCACGGCTGCCTACGAACCTTTTTATAGTGAGTACATTTATCCGGAGTAACTGAGTCAGTATAATGCTTATTAAACAAAATCAAAAAATTATTAAAGGAGAATTCCGGACGAGATAAAACAAAATACAGTATATTGGAAATAAATCTAGGGATGTGCTTGAATATTTTTAGGATTTGACTCTCTTTGGTTGATTTCTAAGAGATTTTTCTAATGTCATTAACTCTGAGGAAATAATTAAATTTACTGCACACAATCATGAGATCCTTACGTAGCACCCTCACTTTGCTCAATTTCTTGAGTAGGCTTGAATCCGGTGCCACTGCATTGTGATCACTGCATGTGTCATTCATAATAGCAGGTCATGCAGAGCCAGCAAATTCAATAACCACGTTTACAGGACTCTGTGTCTATTCAAATTCCAATGAAAGCCAAACGTGTTACAATTTCGGGCAGGCAAGTATTTTCAAACGGTTCAACAATGCTGTAATGCTCAAAGGCACGGTTGAGTGGCGCATCGTGGACTAAACTATTCATGATCGAGCATTGTATTGGTCCGATCAAAAGAACACATTCGCTGCAGTGTAACAACATAGATAGGCGCATAGTGAGGGTCGCACGTCACAAATTGGTGCATTGTGGGATAGAACAAGCTCGCTCGCGAATTTGTGTCATTAGAATTTCAAAACCAATTATAAGAACCCACAATCATACTTTTTTAATACAACATTGTGTTTATTGACCTAGAATATCTGTCTTTCAATCATTAGAAGCTTGAAATCGTATGGAAGTCCACTTTAACCCCTGGGTGTATATGTTCGATATCATGCTTAAAGGGATAGTTGAGTTTTGGTCAAGAGAGTACAGTTTTGGTCAAACTGAATTTTAGTAACCAAAACCTGCACCATTACATTACAAACTAACAGTTATAACTCCACCATGCTCGAAAGTATACAAAACTACAAATGACTAAAGTAAAAAGCCTGTTATCATTAAAAAAGAGCTGTTAAAACTCAAGAGGGCGCTCTCTAAAAACTTATTGGTTTGAACCATTTCAAATAAAATATTGTGCGTGTGATGTTTTGTTGAAATAGTGATTAGATAGAGAGATAAACAACAACTATTACAAAACTCTTTTGTACATTTTTGTCAAAGAGGAAGCATTTAAAAATTTTTGTTAACGGCTGGTTCAAAATTATCTAATAATTGTGGGGCCACACAATTATTACAAATGGTTATATTTATGGATATTTCAGCCATTTTTGAACCGATTTTGATTAAATAAAGTTTATTCCATCATTAAAATTGTATGTTCTTTCAAATTTGTTTCTCAGTTTTTCATTATCTCACAAACAAATCATTTTGTTTAGCGCCCTCTATACCAAAACTCAACTATCCCTTTAAGTCGTTCGGAGTTATAGGTCAGAGCAAACTATTTCAAAACAACAGAGACACAATTCCAATTATAGACGTTTTAATTTACACATTGACTTATTTTATATGACATAATGTCAATATTTCTTTAGAAGATGAAGTTGAACTGAAGCCCCACGCGTTCTTTAACCCCTGGGTGTACCTGTTGATATCATGTCTTGCAAACGTCCTCTACATTTCGGCCGTTCAGAGCTTGGTCAGCGCGTCTCTGAACACTATCGAACGCCGCTTCCAGCTCAAGAGCTCGGAATCGGGGGCCATCACCATCATCAATGACGTCACAGGGATGATGTCCGTTCTCTTCATCACCCACTTCGCCCACTCCCGGCACCGACCAAGGATCGTTGGTAAGTCATGTACATGTAAAGAGGAATCCCTTTCGCTTGACAAATCCTCGCGCCATGCATAATGTCAGAAACGACTGGAGCATATTAACAGAATGATCTGTATAATTATGTGAGGTGCGCGCGGCTGCCGCTGCTTGTGTGTTAGTCGTGTTCGCCAGGCAGGGGCGTCGATCCTGGGGGGGGGGGGGGGCGGTCGCCCCCCCCCCCCCCCCAATGAAAATATTGGGGGGGCGAACATATCATTTCGCCCCCCCCCCCCAATAATTCCGAAAATGAGGAAGAAAAAAAATCGAGTAATATAATGCCAAAGATATAGACACATTTATCAATAATTAATCTTCAAAATAGCCGTTTTTTTAGTTTGAAAAGGACTGTAAATCTCTTTTTTGTCGCGCGCTTCGCGCGCATACAGTTTCTCATATTGCAAGTTTCATTTTGGTTGCGGGAACTCACCTTTCGAAATGTGTTGGGCAGTGTAATTTCTCAAACGCAGTTTATTAAACCCTCATCTATAGATGACACCGTCACATAAAATAAAATAATCTGAAATATATCTTTCAGTCAATTCGGTCCATATGCGCTGAATGCAAATCAAATTGGAATATCATGTCCCCCCACATTTGAAAGTGGAGGAGATTGTCCCCCTCCCTTTGTCATTACGTATGTTTGGTTCCATACTTATATACTTCATATTACGTGAAGTTTCTGTCTCAGGTGTGCACCAAATCGCACAATTTCACGCCCAAAAATACAAAAGCTCCCTACTGTGGGAGGGGGACACCCCCTCCCACACCCTCCCCCGCTCGGTCGCTTCGCTTCCTCGCAATGTCCTCTCCTCCGCTTTTGAGAAGTTGTTGACGCCCTTGCTTAGTTTCATGGGAGCCCAACGCCCTAGACTATATCGATGGCTCTATAGGGCCATTCTTTGAAAAGTGAAACTTTTTCGGAAAAATTGAGTTTTATTTTTCTGTAGTTTTGTTCCATTTTTGGAATGATCCATGTGTAAAGTTTCATGAAATACATGATTTGAAGTTTAAAATGAAACTTTTTTACTCATTTGCATAAATTACATATTTCAATATTTTTCTAATAATCATAATTCAGAAAATAATCAAGATATCAAAAGGATAATTAGCAAGCTCATTCTTCTCACTTTCCTGTACAGGTTGATACCAACTTTGTAAAAATTCAACCTTTCATTCTTTTCTAAACCCGATATTATAAAATTCCCATTTTTCCATTCATATTGTACATGTCACACACGTGACCACCCCAAAATGTCACACACGTGACCAGACGTTGCCACATAATTAAGTACTATAAAAAACAACGGTTTGATATAATTCTCATTCATTGCTATTGTTGTACTTACAAATGTATAGTACTTCTCTGGTAATAAGATGAACATTATAGCTATTCATATTTTAAAGAATTTTCCAAATTAAATTTAGTTATGAAAAAAAGCGCTCTGTGCGAAGTCACACACGTGACCCATGCCATTTGACCTCTGATATTGAGTTACGTAATCCTTATAAAATCTTTTGTGTTAAGTTTGAAAGACTACAACATATTCAAGTCACATATGAAGTAACAATCATTATAGTCTCATACTTACTGAAATATAAGCATCCCATTTCAAAATTTGTCATGTTTTGGGTCACACACGTGACCAAGAATGGCCCTATAGTATTACAGGATCACGTGGATTCATCTCATGCATGCAAGTCTCAATCTTTTCCTCGCTATGCCCTTTAAAAATACGTTACGAGTAGGTCCACTATTTTATACAATTTAACACCCATGATAGGAGTTGCACATGTCTGAAATCTAAAAGCTTTCCGAGCCATCAAGACACTTTCAATGAGCGCATAATAAAACTTCCGGGCATGCCAATATGGGGCTTTTAGCTCTCTCAGTGGTCACTGTGGAAATTTTTTCAAATTTCGCCTCCCTCCCCCCTCCCCCCCCCCCCCCCCCCCCCCCCCCCCACCCCCCCCCAATCGCAAAAACGGATCGACGCCCCCTGCCAGTCATGCATTCAGCTCAAACGCAAGGACTTGTCAAAATAGAATAAGACATTGATAACTATTTAAGCAGGGAGCCATAGATATAATAGAAGAAGGTCATGGTTTCTGACCAATATAATCGTTACGGAGATAGCTATCTAGCTATACAGACTGTCCCAGAAAAAAACGAAACCGGGTTTCATGGCAGAAATTTGATGTTATAATGAATAATTTCCTTGATGATATAAATATGTCTGAAAAGCTCTTTGTCTCTTCTTTCATTTGATATACAACTTATGGCACATAATTCACGCATGACTGAATTAGAACGATGGAAAGTAGTGTTACCAAAATTCCATTTGCACACAGAAATTGCAAGTTTGTGTGAGGTTTTGGGGTGAGTTTTTAAGGGTAGTAAACTTACTTATTTTGAAAAAGGACAAACACCGCATACAAATTCATAATTTTATCTTTTATATGACACTCATGATTAAAAAATGAATGATTTATGCCAGAGAACGAGTACAATGAAAACATGCTTGATTCCAGCCCAAATGAGTAACTTTCCTGATCTAGCCTGTTTCCCATGTTTTCCCTGATCCCCATGTTTGTGTAAATTCACTCATGCATCAAAGTCCATTGTCAGCTGCTAAGTCAGGAAAGCTGAGCGACTTCTTAAGTGCGTATCTCACCGGCGGAGACGTCGCCGCGACTGCCGCGACTGATCAGTCGCGGTAGTCGCGGCGACTCGGGAGACCCGAAAATGGTTTGCAATCTCACCAAGGCGAAGTCTCGGAGACTTTTCCGCGACGTATCCATGGTGACAAACAATTTGCCCGAGGAGCAGGAACAAACTGTACCAAATGATAAAGAACTCAGTCACGTGGTCTCTAAAGTGGGTCAAGCAACGTCAAGTAGTGTCGCGGAGACGTCTCCGCAACGTCTCCTCTCAGTCGCCTTGGTCTCCAGTAGGTCGCGGCGACGTCGCGGCGACGTGTCCCCAGTCGCCGACAGAATTAGTCTCCGCGACGTCACCGCGACTGATGGATACGTCGCGGAGACGTCGCGGAGACCTGCTGTCCAAAAAATCGAACATGTTTGATTTTCCCCGCGACTCCCCGGAGACCCGGCTAGTCTCCAGGAGACGTCGCGGCGACGTCGCGGAGACGTCTCCGCGACTAGCGGAGACTGAGTCGCCAACTAGTCTCCAGCCCGGTGAGATACCACCTTTACTCAACTTTCACTCATTTGAGCAGAAATCAGCATGTTTTCATTGTACTCGTTCTCTGGCATAAATCGTTTATTGTTTGAGCATGATGTGTCATGTAAAAGATACAAATATGACCTGTTATGTGGTGTTTGTCCTTTTTAAAAATAAGTACGTTTACAATCCTTAAAACTCACCCCAAAAAACTCACCCAAACTTAAAATGTATGCGTGCAAATGGAATATTGGTAACACCACTTTCCATTGTTCTAATTTAGTCATGCTTGAATTATGTGACATAAGTTGTACACCAAATGAAAGAAGAGACACAGAGCTTTTCAGACATATATATATCATCAAGGAAATTATTCATTGACAGAAAATTTCTGCCACGAAACCCGGTTTCTGGGACACGGTGTATAAGATATCATGTCGAAATATGACTTGAATGTATATTTTGTTTTTTAAACTCATCAGTATTATCTCTCTTGAAAAAAACAACAACAACAATATATAACTTATAAATGATTTGGGGCGTATAATGTGCACGGTATATTATATTGGTGATGGTTGCCCCTGTTGACTTGGCTCTCTTGCTTGATTCTCGACATCACTGTCAGACTGTCTGTTTATATTTTCAAGGAGCGTGCATTGCTCTAGTTGGAGTGGGAACGATCCTGTGCGCCCTGCCGCATTTCATCTACACCCCACCACCAGCACTCGTTGCGAAGATGACCGGAGTAAGATTAGGAGGAGGGGCATCATCCAACCGCACGGGTCCAGCATCAGCTGCAGTATGGGCGAGGTATTCGATGAGCACGTGTCAAGTTGGAGGCAGTGATAATTACACAGTGCAATCTGGTGAGCTTACAGAATGATGTCAAATTGTCAGAATTATGATTTTGATGTTCATATTTATTTATTAATTGATTTATTTAATTATTTATCAATGTATTAATGTATTTATGTGTTGGTTTGTATGTATTTATGTATGTATGTATGTACGTACGTATTTTTAAATCTATTTATTCGTGTATGTACGTATTTATTTATTTATAAATGTATTTATTAATGTATTTATGTATGTAACTATGTATGTATGTATTTATGTATGTATGTATGTATGCATGTATATATGTATGTATGTATGTATGTATGTGTGTATGTGTGGGTGTATGTATGTACAGTATGTATGTATTTATTTATTTATTTATTTATTTATTTATTTATTTATTTATTTATTTATTTATTTATTTATTTATTTATTTATTTATTTATTTATTTATTTATTTATTTATTTATTTATTTATTTATTTATTCATTTATTTATTTATTCATTTATTCATTCAACAATATTTATTCAGGATAGCATGGTCAGCAATGTTGCTGTATTTCACAAAGGTCCTGATTATTGTTTTTTCGTGTCTGTACGTTTGTTCTTCTAAATAAATGGAAGCAAATTTCCCGTCATAATATGTGGATATAACAACGAGTGATGATTTACGGAAGGACCATTGAATTCCTTAATAAGCGCAACCGCAGGGGCGGATCTAGCTTTTTGCTAAGTGGGGGGGGGGGGGGGGGGGGGGTTCGGCGATTTTGTTTGCTATTTTGAATTGATCTAACTCACCTACTCATTGTACGCTGATTAATGATTATAACATCGTTAATTGAAAAACAGAACTAAACTATTAAACTAGAACCATCTAATTTATATTTGTTTTTTCAAAGGAGATGCATGTAACGCGGAAGAGGAGGCTGCGTCGGGGTCCCAGTTGTTGCAGATAAGTCTGATACTGTTTGGCCAAGTGTTATGCGGACTTGGGTCTTGTTTGTTCCCGCTCAGCATCACATACCTGGACGATAATGTCAAGAACAAAAGAACTACCTCCATCTTTGTTGGTAATTATCTTTCGTAATCAACATTATACTGATACACTTGGATGTAACCTTTTTTTAAATAAAAGTTCTACCAGGTTTCCTTATTCCCAGGAACACAAAACAAAAACCCAAAGTTCAAAGTTCAAGTCTTATCAGTGCTTAGAAATTATCATCAACCATATTTGACGTTGAACCAATTTATTTGCCTTCATTTTGTTTAGTTTAACTTAGTACGGGGGCACCCTTCGGTCATCATCTGGCTGTTCTCCATCATGATCGTGCTTATAAATTGAGTATAGTTTTATTTATTAGAAGATAAGAACAAACTAAATCAAATTTGGAGGAAATTGGGGGGAATGAGCGTTGCACCATAATTCAGATCAAATGAATGCAAATGAAACGACAACTAACTATTTACCGATGACCATCGCCTTCCAGGCATCTTCTTCAGCTCGCTTGCACTCGGGCCAACGGTGGGTTTCTTTCTGGCGACCTACTGCCTCGCAAAGCCAAGTTACTTCCACGACCCTTCCTACCCGGTGCCCACGATCAGCCAGGGACACCCTTACTTCATCGGCGCCTGGTGGCTCGGCTTCCTTATCAATGGCGCCTTGCTCATCCTCGTCAGCATCCCGTTTTTCTTTTTCCCGAAGAGCTTGCGCAAAGACCCTCCTCCTCGAGAGAACAACAAGGACGCCAGATACAGAATCCTGACAGCCGCCATGGACGCGCATGGATCGAAGGCGCGCAGTGACGACTTCGCAAACGGCAACTCGGATGTCCAGGAAACACAGGGACATCACGGTCATGGGGGACTACTGGGTTTCTTTAAAGGTTAGTCCTCAATCATATTGGAATTGGGAACATCATAACCTGGGGGGGGGGGGGGGGGGGTTGGCTTGACTGCATCTTGTCAGAATTAAAATACTCCCCTACAAAAATTAGCATAGTATGATATGATATCATTACTATGATATAGAAACAGAATGATTACGTTCGAAGCTTTAGATTTATCATTCTTTATCCCTTTGTTGTGCTATCGAAAAAACGTACAACTATTGGATTTGTGTAGCTTCTTTAAAGGGAAGTTGAGTTTTGGTATAGAGGACGCTACACAAAATAATATATTTGTGAGATAATGAAAAACTGAGTGTCAAATTTGAAAGAGCATACAATTTTGATGACAGAATAAACTTTATTGGATCAAAATCGGTTCAGAAATGGCAGAAATTTTGTAATGCTTCCTCTTTTAAAAAATGTACAAAAATGTTTTTTAAATAGTTGTTGATTATCTCTATCTAATTACTATTCCCACAAAACATCACATGCACAATATTTTATTTCAAATGGTTGAAACCAATGAGTTTTTAGAGAGCACCCTCTTGAGTTTTAACGGCTCTTTTTTAATGATAACAGGCTTTTTACTTAGTCCTTTATAATTTTGTATTCCTTTCTAGCATTGTAATGTAATGGTGCAGGTTTTGGTTACCAAAATTAAAGTTTGACCAAAACTGTACTCTCTTTACCAAAACTCAACTATCCCTTTAACACTTAACCATTTACTCGATAGTTTCCTTGGGTATCTCTCACAATACAAACATAAAATAAACGCATTCATGTATTATCGTTCGTTGCAACTCTGTGAGTATACATTATAATACTTGTATATCAATTCGTGTCCATAATCTGTAAAGGCTTCCTGGCGTCCGTGAAACGGACACTGACCAACCTGACGGCCATGAGCGTGTATCTGGCATTCTGCGCCATTTTGACGGGTAATTCCAGCTGGATGATATTTGGACCAAAATATCTCTACACACAGTTCCGAGTCACACCAGCGAAAGCTGCTATGAGTTTCGGTAAGCGTGAAAGTGATCAATTTACTTTGTCAAATTCAACCAAAATCATTTGAAGCTTTCACATTATCTTGTACTTGTTGTTTGGCTTATAGTAAGAGAAGTCAGAATGATATTTAAATGTCTCCCTAATTATTGAGATATGATATTTACTTTTGGATAAAATCGTATGAAGTTAATAGGTAACTTTAACCCATTACCTACGAATCCGTGTCATTCCTGTATGGATTAGTTGATACATGAGCGGGAAATGGTTTGGTACTGAACTATATCAATCAAATTACAATATAATTTCCCATGCAGTCGTTCGCATATGGTACATTGATAAGAAATATAGGGGATTGTTTTCAGTGTATTGTTATAATGGCGCACCGCATTGTTGTTTGCACTAATGGCAACTTTAAAGAGATCCATTAACTTTGTCAAATTCAACCTAAATCATTTGGAGTTTTCACATATTTTCTCTTGTGCCTTGTTTTTAGGCTTATGGTATAACATAATAATTTTGTCTTCTTCTAATTTAGCCATAATTGTGAAGATCTTTATGATTAAATGAAAAGCCATTCGGAAAACCTTTAAGAATGTAGTTAAAATCATTGGGCAGTTGTCACTTTTTCGCTAGGAGAACGGCGTCCCTGTTTTACGCGTCTATCACACATCATTTTGAAGAATCTTACAATGATATCAATATGTTATTGAAGTCTCAAATTTCGCTTCCGGAAAATTATTATTAAGTAATTAATACACCACTTTATATTATTTTGTTTCTTATGTTTTTGTTTTCGCAGGTCTGGGGGTCATGTTCGGTCCGATAATCGGCTACCTTGTCTCTAGCATAATCGTGCTTAAGCTGCGGTTAAGCAGTAAGGGTTGTGCCAAGATGGTCCTGGTTGTGTTCTCCGTCTATCTCATCGGTTCACCCTCTATCTTCTGGATGGGTTGTGATAACCCCGGGAACGTCGGTCTCTCAGTGCCGTATTCCAACTTAGACAACCAAGAATCCAAGTAGGTCGTCTCGTCTCATATTTAGAAAAACCTATCATATTTTATGTCAATATCGGCTCAATTTAAGGCAATATCAGCATTTTTTTTAGGATGGGAAGGGTGTTATTTGGTTTAATGAATGAATTAGTCTATCACGTTATGGTAAGGATGAAAACACCTCGGAGTTTGAGTGTTGCTGTTGGTAGAGTGTACTGCAGAGAATGACCTCTTCTACTTATGGCTATCTTTGGTATAGTCTCCTCTGTACACTCCTTCTCTTTGCATAAGTTGTAATAACACAAAGAACATCGGTCTTGCGCTACACTATTCCAAAAATATCTTGCTACGTTTTAATGTTTCTTTTTGTGCTTTTATTCAATCAGCAATGATCTGATCTCGTCCTGCAATGCTGACTGCGACTGCAAGCCCGACTTTATACCCGTGTGCGGCTCAGACGGACTCACCTACGCTACGGCCTGCCACGCCGGCTGTACTGGGACTGGGACTATGGAGACGGGAACCGCGAATGTGACGGTAATTTCTTGTTATTTTGTTAGGTTTTGTTTTAAATATTTTATTTGGTTTTATGTATTTGTGTTTTTTTTCTTTATTTGTTTATTACTTCGCTTGTTTGTCTGTGTGAGTGTTTTTGTGTGTGTTTGTTTATCTGTTGTTAATTTCCGGAATTGGATAAACATAGTACGAGAACAAAGTAAAGCGTGAGATTACTCTCTTTTCTCTTATTCTTCTTTGGGGGACTTCAGTCAATACAATGTAAGCCCTATATCGACTAATAATTTATATAAAACATAATTTTAGTGCTATACAATAATATTTCTTAAATTATATAAACGCGATAAAAAGCTGACAAAGTCCATGGCTCTCAAAATACTTTCTTTGCAGGTGTTTGTGGAATGTTCGTGCATACCTCCGGCTGCAGCGGGCAACTCCACTCTGGTTATCGGACAAGTGGGTGGCAGAGCAACAAGTAGGGGCTTCGCTGTGCCGGGCCAGTGTCCATGGGCCTGTAACAAGATGCCGTACGTGATCGCCCTGATCGCGCTCTTTACTCTGATTGCAGCACTCACGCACAACCCTGCCTTCATGTTACAGTTCAGGTGTGTCAAGTTATACCGTAGTTGGACAACATTTAAAAGGTTACAGTTGACTTTGTTGGTGTATTTTTTATTTGTCACATTCATACATTGCTCTCAACAATACGTTGTACATTGAAGACCATAGCACAAAACGAGTTACATTCATAATAATTATACAGTATATCTATAAATCACAAACAATGAAACACCAAAGGCTTGTTATATACGTTTGAAGCGTGATACACATTGCCATACCTTAGACATTATAACAATTTCAAAGCTATATAGATAATTACATATTAAATGACTCGCGAGACCGATTTCTCATCGTTTAAATAACATTTAAATCCCAATCGATCAGAAACATACAATGAACAACATATTAACCTGATAAAAGCAAGACAAAATGTTCCTGCTATTTTTACCCGCGTTCCTTTAACCCACGGATTTGTACTTCATAAGACAATCTTAAAACATAAAACACAATTGTATTCGTTCTATATATTAACTTCGGCACTCTTCATAGCCCCAGTCCCCAGATACAAAACCGTATCATATTATGAAAAAAAATGTATACTTTGTCACCAAAGGCCGCAGGATATTACCCGACTTAGTATTAAACAATGAACCGGAAAACATTTTAATCAACTTAGACTGAATATTTACAAATTCATCCAACTTAGATTACTGACAAACTAAAAGTTTGACAGTTTTTATATCTTTAGTCAGTATGTGCCACAAATTCGCATCATTAAAGTGATCAATTAACTTTATATTTCCCCCCAAAAGTAATATTTGACACTTCAATCATGTACCAATTTCATTGGAGGATTCTTGAGAATGATATGTGAGATTTGTATACAAGCAGAATAATGTTATCTAGTGAAAACAAAACAAAATCAATGTCTGATTTTATCCCGATCGTTCGCCCGAAGTATCCGAATTCGGACACTATGGACGATTGAATACGAATTTTGATTCACTTGATTACGGTCGAAAGCGGCTAAGACGCTTTCAAATTCAATCTGAAATATCTCCATAATTAGGGAGACTTTTGACAAATCTAAACCCATTTCATTCTTTTGTTACCATAAGCCAAACAACAAAGTGCAAGCGAAGTGTGAAAGCTCCAAGTGATTTGGTGGATTGTTATAAAGTTAATGGATCACTTTAATTATATAGCCTTAGTCAAATTGTGATTATTTTGTTTCGTAGGTTATCCACATTATGTAGGCCTATATATTCTCTTTTTTTTAAATCCACATCATGAATATATTCTCTATTTAGACATGTGCATATAATTTATACACTGACATACATTATATATACAATAAAATATATAATATATACAACTGAATGTGATATGCATGTACATATTGATAGTTATCACTTTGTTTCGTAATCCACATCATATATATTTATATTCTCTATTTTGTAATCCACATTATGACTATATTCTACATTTAGGCATGTGCATAATTATATATAACATGAAATACATAATAATATATACAATGAAATATATAATATATACGGTATAACTGAACGTAATATATACACGTACATATTGATAGATATATTATTTATCAAGTGGGAGAAAACAGTATATAGATTTTTTTTCCTTCTTTTCTTTGTGTGTTTTTTTTTATGGCGACACAGTACAAGTTGCGTAAAGAATTGTACCAACATAATTTAGGGAAGATGTAAGAAGAACGAAGAAGGATTTTAAAAAAGTAAAAGGATATAGTTTAGTAATGGCGGACTGTGCGTCTTGTGCTTATGCAAAGAAGTTTGCTTTTCTGTGTTTTTTTAAAGGCAGATATATCCTGTTTAAAGAGCGTATATTTTGTGTGTGATGAAAACAAATAAGTTAATAACAAATTATATGTTCCGCATCTATTTTTCTAAATAGATCACTTCGTGAATAAGATCTTTTAAGAAATGTGCATATAACATATGAAATGAAATGCGTAATATATACAATGAAATATACAACTGAATTATATACACGTATACATATTGATATATAATATATTATTTATCAAGCATGTTTAGGGTGGGAGTAAACAGTACTATTTTTATGCCTCCGCAACGAAGTAGCCGGAGGCATTATGTTTTCGGGTTGTCCGTCCGTCCGTACGTACGTACGTCCGTACGTACGTACGTCCGTACGTCCCGTTCTCGTGATCGCGTTATCTCAAGAACCGATTGACGGATTTTCACCAAACTTGGGTCATGTATGTATCTTGGGGGGCCGATGATCTGATTAGATTTTGGGGTCATGAGGTCAAAGGTCAAAGGTCACAGAGCTCATTATATATGCAAAAACAGCTCGTGATCGCGTTATCTCAAGAACGGATTGACGGATTCTGACCAAACTTGGTACATGTATGTATCTTGGGGGGCCGATGATCTGATTAGATTTTGGGGTCATGAGGTCAAAGGTCAAAGGTCACTGAGCTCATTATATATGCAAAAATAGTTTGTGATCGCGTTATCTCAAGAACCGATTGACGGATTTTCACCAAACTTGGGTCATGTATGTATCTTGGAGGGCCGATGATCTGATTAGATTTTGGGGTCATGAGGTCAAAGGTCAAAGGTCACAGAGCTCATTATATATGCAAAAACAGCTCGTGATCGCGTTATCTCAAGAACGGATTGACGGATTCTGACCAAACTTGGTACATGTATGTATCTTGAGAGGCCGATGATCTGATTAGATTTTGGGGTCATGAGGTCAAAGGTCAAAGGTCACAGAGCTCATTATATATGCAAAAATTGCTTGCATGTGATCGCGTTATCTCAAGAACGGATTGACGGATTCTGACCAAGCTTGGAACATGTATGTATCTTGGGGGGCCGATGATCTGATTAGATTTTGGGGTCATAAGGTCAAAGGTCACAGAGCTCATTATATATGCAAAAATAGCTCGTGATCGCGTTATCCCAAGAACGGACTGACGGATTCTGACCAAACTTGGTACATGTATGTATCTTGGGGGGCCGATGATCTGATTATATTTTGGGGTCATGTGGTCAAAGGTCAAAGGTCACAGACCTCATTATATATGCAAAAATAGCTTGCATGTGATCGCGTTATCTCAAGAACGGATTGACGGATTCTGACCAAGCTTGGAACATGTATGTATCTTGGGGGGCCGATGATCTGATTAGATTTTGGGGTCATAAGGTCAAAGGTCACAGAGCTCATTATATATGCAAAAATAGCTCGTGATCGCGTTATCCCAAGAACGGACTGACGGATTCTGACCAAACTTGGTACATGTATGTATCTTGGGGGGCCGATGATCTGATTATATTTTGGGGTCATGTGGTCAAAGGTCAAAGGTCACAGACCTCATTATATATGCAAAAATAGCTTGTGATCATCAAAATTGAGTTGACAGAATCAATTCAGTGTACATGTTGATTTGGTATAAATCGCGTAATGGCGGAGGCATCATTTTCGACTGCGCGCAGTCGAAGATCCATCTAGTTTTATCTCTTACCTAATTAAGCTGTATTGTTAACTACAAATTGTCTTGTTTCTTTTCTTTTTGTGCTCGTTTTGGAGACACAGTACAAGTTGTGGTTAGAATTGCACCAACATAATTTAGGGAAGATAAAATAAAAGTGTAAAGGTGCGTTCCCATTAGAGCGAATTTCCACAGCGAATTTCCGCCACGAACATTCGCACGGACCAAATCAGTGTTATTCATATATTATTCATATATATTATTCATATAACATGGCGAATATTCGCAAGCGAAGTTTTCAAATCGCTCCTCAGAGCGATTTTTTCAATAATTCGCTGCGAAAAAAAAATTCGCCGCGGAAATTCGCTCTAATGGAAACGCAGCTTTAGAAGAACCATAAAGGATTTGAAAATGTAGAAGGATCTAAATTAGTATTTGTTTCATGTGCAGGGACTAGAGGGACAATGCATCTCGTGCTCATGGAAAGAACTTGAGTTTGCTTTCCTGTGTTTTGAAGGAAGATATACCTTGTTGAAAATACGTACATATTTTGTGTGAAGAAAAGCAAAGAATGTAATTGTACAAATTGTATGTTCCGCATCTTTTTCCCCCAAATTAGATCACTTCGTGAAGAAGACCGCTCCACAGCACTAGGCGTTAGCAACGTTCTCCAGAAAGTTATTGGTAAGATATACGTATCATGTTCCTATGATTTAACAATTAAAGTATAAACAATTTTACTTAAACTATGTTTGTCATACATAAACCGGGATCCAAACACCGAGCTATCGGACTGAAATACGAAGTTTAACACAATGAACATGGTATTTGCACAAGCTGTGTTACACTGTATTTCATATCAACTTGAACAACAATGTAATGTCAAATCCTCTGTGCGATATAATTATATATTTACATTTGTAATAGTTTACTGATGAGTTCATCATCAGTCAGGGCATTAGTCTGGGCATAAAGGGACCTAGTAACATTGTCAAAATCCCCAAAATCCTATTGGAATTCTAGCGGTTCCCTCATACCTTGTTGTATTAGTATACACAATAAAAGCATGACACATGTTTTGGTTTTTCAAATTTCCCTTTCGTTAAAAAGATATTTACGATTGAAGTGTTCAGATGTCAAATTATCCACTGGATCGTCAAAACCGTGTACAAAGTGATTGCAATGAGTTAGTGAATATCACTTTGCATTTTTGATCGTTACTCGGACATATAACGTCAATTTAACTTGAAATTTTCACACAACACCCAGTTGACATATCAGATAACAACAATATACATTGTATCAACCACTCATCACTTTTTGCACATGTCAACAAAGTTACTAGATCCCTATAAAATAACAACATTATATTATGCAATACATGAAATATAATATCGTCTTTCACTCTTTGTAATGATTATTTTTTCGTCTTTCAGCTTGGATTCCAACGCCCATCTACTTCGGTGCTTTACTGGAGAAAACATCGTGTTTGTTTTACCAACAGTCGTGCGGGAAGAGCGGCAACTGTCTCGTGTACGACGTGGTCAAGATGAGGCTGCTTTTCACCTTATTCACCGTCTGCACCGTACTTATCGCATTCTGTCTCTTCATCGTTGCTTTCATCTCCGTCCGCAACAAAAAGAAAAATTATACTGGTCAATAGATACACAGAAACTGCCTTATATCCAGTCATGTAATGAGGCATCCATTCATGCTATAAATAAAAATATTATGTCCGTATCGTTGCTTTCCTCTCCGTCCGCAACAAAGAGGAGAATAAAACTGGCCAATTGGTACGCAGCAACTACCTTTTATCCAGTCATGTCATGAGGCATCCACTCTCCTACAGTATATCAAATGAGCCGCGATATTATTGTTGTATACATCAAATACGTCAGATCGGTTATTTTGACGTTTGAATGTGGGTTAAACGAAAATATAGAACGGCCGTAATACGTCGACATATACTCTACTCTACTATACTATATTATCACCTGACTTAGTAAATACAGTACATGAGCTGCCAAGTAATATTTTTGGATATTACATGGCACTGTTACATGGCAATCAGATGATAAAACAGTTGTTAAAGGGATCTAGTAACTTTGTTGAGATGTGCAAAAACTGATGAATGGTTGATGCAATGTATACTGTTGTTATCTCATATGTCCTCAGGGTATTGTGTGAAAATTTCAGGTCAAATGGACAATGTATGGCCAAGTAATGAGCGAAAATGCAAAGTGATATTGGGTGATATTCACCAACTCACTGCATTCACTTTGTACAGGGATGAAAATCTCGCCCGGAGATTTTCTTATCTAAATACTTCAATCATACATATCTTTGTAATGAAAGGGAAATTTGAAAAACCGAAAGCTGTCCCATGATTTTATTGTTAATACGAATACAACAAGGTATAAAGGAACCGCTAGAATTACAATTTTATTTTGAGGATTTGGACAATGTTACTAAGTCCCTTTAACTTTGCTGTCGGGAAAATCATGGAATGTTCCCCTCGGGAATTTAAAATGCTATTTCGTGAAGAAAATAAGTCCCTCGACTACGTCTCGGGACTTATTTACTCTTCCCTCAATAGCAATTAAAATCCCTCGGGAGTGGAATATTCCGTGCTTTTCCCTCCACCACCAGTTAACAACTGTATACTATACTATACTATTCTATATTATATCCTTCATTAATGAAATCCTGTTCAGTGATTGGTTTACATAGCGTCATGTGACCAAACATATATGTAATGCCCATGGAGAAAAATGTGCTTACCGTGACGTCATTCATGGTATAGTGCACCTCTACATTTTGTATTTCTCTAGTGCGATTATATTGCACTTGGCCTGCGGCCTCGATGCAATATAATCGCTCTCCAGAAAAAAAAAAATGTATCGTTGTCTATTCTGGTATATTCAACTCCAAACCATGCACTATTTGTATACTAGGCATCGTGTATGTTGATGGAACAACGTCATTTGGTATGGGTTCATGGAAGAATAGAGGGTTGAGGGTTATAGCATAAGGGTTAGATAGTTAAGATGGTGGTTAGGAAATGGTTTACCTACGGTTTACTAATATAAATGACGTTTGCCCACTCAATATCAAACCATATTACAATACACAATAAACACAACGACACAAGAGTACAATCTTTCCCCATAGGCCCATCATATCCTGATGTCTTGGGCGTTTTTGCGTTTTTGGGTTGCAAAGCCGCGCACGACAAGCTCCCGGTGTTGAAGAGATCAGTCAGATAGATGTTTCCAAGATGCTCGGGGGTGGTGCATGTCGGGCCCTGCACACCAGAACGATTCAACCACATCCCTAGGTCTCGCAACTTGCAGTCACAATTCCAGGGATTGTTCGCAAGTAGAACGGAACGGGACAGCGTTGGCAAACTAACTGAAGACAGAAACGTAAGGCGATTTGACTCTAAGTTTATGCTTGTCGCCCCGATTCCGTGGAAAGCCGATGGGCTGATATAACGTATTTGGTTCTCGGATAGGTCGACTTCGATCAAATGAGGAAATGGCACGAAGTACAGTGGAGGAAGTGTTATTATCAAGTTGCTGCGAAGCTTGAACACATTCAGATATCCACAGAGCAGAATCGATTTGTTGTTGAGAACTGTGATCAAGTTATAACTAAGGTCCAAGTCTGTAAGGGTGTCATCCATGAACATGGGAATGTGAGCCAGGCGATTTTCTCGCATAACCATCGTTCGTTTTCCATGAAAAATGTATGTCGTATTCGTTATATTCTTCATCCTATTCATGAGTACGTGCGGTAAACTATAGTTAGCAATAAACTCGTCGATTTCAACCATTGTGCGTGAAATATCTAATATAAAGATGGTTTGGGCTAGAATCCACTTTGTAGAAATTAGTGGATTATCTGAAAGTTTTAGTTTCAGAAAACGAGTGCAATTTGAAAACATTGTGTCCGATATATATCGGATGTGATTTGTTGATGCATCGAGTGTTTGTAAAGTACAGTCGCTTGACATATATTCATCGATAAGAGCAGTCAGGCGGTTATTTGAAATGTCAACATAGGTACAGGAGAAAAGGTCTTCATGAATCGTGTGTATCATATTGTGACTTAAATCTCGCGAATCTCGCGATTCCGCATATATCACATGTTTCGGGAGTTCCATTTTTGCTCTAACCAAATCACTCTTGCCAATGCCCAGTGTGTCAATCAAGTTGTTACTTACATTCAGAGATTGCAAACGACTTGAATTCTCGATCGTAATGTCATAAAACGAAACGAAGTTATTCTTGCTCAGCCCCAGACTTACCAACGTTCTTGCAACATGCAACGTACTTATGTTGTTGGCAGAGAGGTCCAGATGTTGTAGTGAAGGATATTGTTTAGTATAATTTTTAGTCACGTCGTGAATGTGGTTGTTCTGTAGATTAAGGCGTGTTAAGACAGGGGCAGAAAATGTCGGAAATTCTGTCAGTAGGTTTTCATTCAAGTATAGAAAGCGAAGCAAAGGTGTGCCAGCGAAAGCCGAAGAATTGACCATTTTTATCCTATTCCTAGACAGATCAATAGATATCAGTTGAGGAAGATTCCGAAAATTTTCAACGGAACTAAGTTGATTTGAGTGGAGAGAAATACGTCTAAGTTCGCTCCCGTCTTGGTCTAAGTTTTCCCGATTGAACACAGTGATGTAGTTTTCATCAGCTAACAGATACTGTACCATTTGTAAGAAGTGTTTGATCGATATCTCATTGAGACTGTTGCTTGATATGTCTATAAAACGTAAGCTGGACAATATAGGGATCTCCGTAGGCATACTTTCTATCTGGTGGGCGGTTCCGATACCTGTGATTTTGTTACCTTTTAGTTTAAGAGTTTCCAAAGTCGGCATCAAAGTTTGATTAAGAAATATGTCACCGTTGATATTGTTATATGAAAGATCCATCGACCTTACGCCTTCTAGCTTAGATTTGAAGGAGATGTCGTGTATCAGATTAGCAGATAAATATACATGCTCTGGTAGAAAAGTCTGCCCATCTACAACATCTCCAAGACGCCTTACGTGGCATCCACTCAAACCAACATCATATCTTCCATGGAACAAATTCTGAGGGAGAACACTGACCATGCTGTTTCGCATATTAGCGCTTGTCAGAAACGATGGAAAAGGGCTGGTGATTTTCACGATAGGATTATCGACGAGAGATAGAAATGCGAGTCGACGCATCTTCTCGAGATTTGGGATGAAAGAAATGAAGTTATACCCGATCCATACCTTTTTTATTACATGTGCATAAGCTGTGGTATGTAAATCAAATCTTGTCAGTCCATTCATATCCGCGACGATCGCCTGAGCTCTTACGGAAAGATGGGTCAAACTGGATATATAATTTGACGAAACATCGAGCATGTTAAGAGTCTTACTTTGCAGTCGTAGAAAGATCTCCTCAATTCGACGGATTTTGTTTATCATCAGGTTCAGACTGGTTAACTTTGGTAAGTCTTTGATGGATGATATGTCCCAGATACGGTTGTCATGCAGATCAAGCTCACGAAGTTTTGGAATTCCACTAAAACCAAAGCGCCCAATCTCTGAAATGACGTTCTCAGCAAGATTCAGGTAACGAAGGTTCGATAAGTTCCCGAAAGTAAAATCGTTGATTCTGCGGATTTGGTTGAAATCCAGTGCCAATGCTGCTATGTCCGGACGATCTTTCATAAAGGAAGGGACGTCTGAGAATTTCAATTTAGTACACACGATGGAATGTTGGGTAGTGGTACAAATCGAGGTGTTAAAATGAACGGTTTCTTCATGTGAATGACTTGTTGTTGATGTGATGAGTAACAGGAAAAAGTGCGTAACACGTTTGAAAAAATGTAATGGCTTCATCTCGACATCTGTATGAGTTCGGGTTAACGAGGAACTAAGTGATGTCGGCTCTTCAGGACCAAATTGCAGGATTGTTGGCATAAACATGCATCCATTCATGGAGAGATCGATCAGCGTATCTGTAAATGGTTCTGTCGACATGAGTTTATAAAGTAACAAGTGTAGAGAAATAACTTTGAGACGCTGCTTCTCTGCCTACGCAGACAGTTACCATGGTTACGTCAACATTGACCGGTGGGGTAGCTCTAGGGGGTTATCGTCCCAGGTGGTAGTGGATATAATAATTAGTATCATAATTCGATGACCGTTGTGGGAGTCTTTATAAACTACCACCAACCCATTGACCCTGGTAACCTGGACAATTCGCTAATAGATTACACCATATAGTATCATTATTTAGAGGCGTTGTGTGATCCGACTGATGGGGGAGGTGCACGCCATTTACTCGAGGCGCACTCGATATATCTGTGTTTATTGTTTGTTTACCCTGTGTTATTACGTTTGTCAAATTATTGGGGTAAGTGCCCCCTCACCCTCCCCCAGGGCTACACACCTGTCATTGTTCATTTTAATTACTAACGTTATTATTAGTCACTTAATCTTTTATGCCTAGGGAACCGACAATTTTAAATTTGAGAAGATAATTAATATTCAGAATGTATTAAAGTTTCCTTATTTGAATATTTGTCATGTTATTGTATATACATTAATCAATTTGCAATTAATGGATTTAATTTGACATGTCTGATTACTTTCTGATTACCCAGTGATATATTCTATCCCAACCATTCCCTTGCAGAAGATTATATCCCTAATACTCATTTAATTAAAAAAGCAATCAAGAAATGTATTAAAAGATAAATTGCAGCATTAGGAAAGTTATGAAGCAACAAGTATGATATGTATGGCTTTAGCTAAAATGTGCTTTTTCAGTTTTTATTCCTGCTTCCAACAAAATATTACAAATGAATTATCATAATTTTAAAAATATCCTAGATTCTAGAAAATTCTGATCAAAGATGCAACAAACTTTTAAACGAGAACCATTTGATGTTTTATTGCAAAATATATTTTTGTATTTCGAAATGTAACATTTGTATTATTTTGTAATTTGATCCAGGCATGGAGGCTCAGTGGTAGAGCGTCCGTCTCAGGCACGGGAGGTCTTGGTTCGACACTTGTCGTGCATATACAAGAGACTTTAAGTATGGTACTTAGTAGTGCATTCGAACCAGCCGCTCCGTATTTATATTTATAAACGAGAAAATATAATTTAAATGCACGTATATCTTGCAGAGGAATTGTATCTTCCCTATTTACACTTATATATATATACAATATATATACATTGTATATTTTATATAACGAATGAGTGACCTTAGTAAATTAATAGGCGATAGCCATCGCCTTTTAATAATTATGTAAAGAACATTGATTATGTTTTGTTTGGAAAATTATCATATACGTAGTTCAAGTAGAGAAGCAGATATATTTACATTAAAAACACCATTTGGCACGCCACCAAAGAAGGAGAGGGAGATGCGAAGATTTACTTTTAAATCTACTCGCTTCGCATATATCGCTTTATACTAGGCATGCTACGAGTATCATTCTCATTTGGTGGGATTTAGTTCAAATCTATCTACATTTTAAAAAGAAACTACAATTTTGCCAGGAAATAGTTGTAAATCATGATGATATTCACGTCTTTTAACTTTCCACTTTAAAATCATATTAGATTAAATGTGCTTGATATCTCTTAAAAAGTACGCATATTAAATTAGAATTATCTGGGCTTAAATAGAGAAGCAGATTTGAGTCGAAAACACTAATACATGTGCTTTATATATTCCCAAGTTGTGCGGCAAACCAAGAAGAAAGAGAGAGAATATTTACTTTTTAAATTAGCCCATTCCCTACTTGTTTTGCAATTCACATAGAGTTAATACAGGGTCCATCCGTTTTCTTGTAGGCAATGGGTTTAACTTCGTTGACAGATGTTATTTACAATGATGCCGTTTGATATTTGGTACGCCCATTACGGTAATTGATATTCAATCTCATTGGATTATGCTGTATCGAAAATATTAGAATGTATTAAATATATCCACCAGAACTAAATTAAATATATTGAACTAGGATATTGCTGACGATTGCAATAATACCAAAGTGAAATAATTGTTATTTATTAAACATGCAAAGAAGAGCACACGAAATAATATGTTTGTGAGATAATGACAAACTGAGTGTAAAATTTCTTCAACTTTTTGAAAAAGTGTAAGCATTTTTTTAATTAAAAAAAAAAATCGAATTAGCTTGGCCCCAGGTTTATGGGTAGGCCTATATTCTTTTCTTTAGATGTTGAAGTTCAGGAAAGGACAAATTATAAGGACATTTTGAGTAGAATAAAAAAAAGTTGCTATCATGGTGGAAACAAAGAGATTTAACTTTAATGGGGAAAATCCAATTGATAAAAACGTTTATTTTATCAAATTTATTTATGTATCGGCACTGACACCAGTACCGAATTGGGTATTTCAAGATTTGGATCAATTGGTTTTTTATTTTTTTGTGGAATGGAAAAGATAAGATTAAACGAAATGTTATGCTCTTGGATTATTGTAGAGGTGGACTTTGACTAACAGACATTCATTTATTTATTTTAGTGCAGATGATTATGTGGGTAAAGCGACTTTTAACGGGGGATGCACAAATGGGATGGAAACAGAATTTTAATTATTTAACTAAAGATGTTGGAGGACTTTTGATATTTCATAATATTGCAACCATAGGTTTATCTGAATTAGTATTACCAGCATTTTATAGAGATATGTTGGACGTTTGGATGGCCACGAAAATGTTTTTGTTAAACAAAAAAACACTTCTAAAAAGAATGAGATTATTTATAATAATACATTTGTTTATATTGATGGTCATGTTCCTTTCGATGAACAGCTTTAAAAAAAAAAGGTTCATAAGTTGCATCATATTGTTGATGGGGAAGGCAATATAAAATCAAATGAGGAATTTCAAAGAAAGGGTTTAAATACTTAAGAAATTACTAAAATACAACGTATTTTTCTTGGCATCCCTCTTCATGGAAACAATTTTTAAATAAAAATACCCACTCAAATATAGATAAGGAATTAGATATGGATTTTGTTTTGTTTTTTTAAAAGGTATATTTGTTAGATCAAATAACCTCAAAAATTATATATGCATTTTTATTAAATAAGAGAGTAGAAAAATCATATGCAGAACGAAATTTAGAACAAATTTATAATATTAATGGGAAAAATATACAATCAATATTTGTAAGACTCAGAAAATGCACTTTGAATAGTAAGCTTAGAGAATTTTAATTAAAAATGCTTTATAATATTATATATAATAAATTACATTTGTATACATTTAGAATGGTTATTAGTAATTTACGTTCTTTTTGTAGTAAATATGAAGAAACTTATGAGCATTTATTTTGTCTTTGTGAGAAATTAAAACCAATCTGGGAAGAGTGTGGGAATTTATTTAATTTATTAGAGATTAAAAATATAAATTGGAAAGGTATTCATGTAGGAATAGTGTTAAACATAGGGAAGGAATAGTTATTAAATCATATTATAATTTTGATAAAATATATGATATTTATTGATAGTAACAATAAAAATGAACCACACTCCTTTGGAAATTAAGAAAAGATTATTATAAAATATAGAGGAGGAGAAGAAATTAGCAAGGGACCAAGGTACATTATTATATCATTTTAGAAAGTGGGACAATTTAGTATAGCTTCGTGCAGAGCACAATAGGGAAGGCGAAATAGAAGCAATGAAGTGAACATAAACTGGTATAATGGTCGAAATCCTCACAAGATGGTATATGTATTCGCGTGTAGGCATGGGGGGGGGGGGGGCAATGATGTGTCCCCTTTCATTTCCCCTCTTTTTAAAAATATACATCATGCTTTCTTCATTCATGCTGATCTGTATTTTCAATTATTTTGTAATCATTTAAATGGTCATATACCTTTATTTGATGTAAAAGTTAATTTGTATTTGATCTGAATGTAAAATCAAATGCTGTACATTATGTTAATCTGCATGTATTGATTACTTTGTTATTGTTTGTATGTAAGGAATGAAGGAAATAAATATCATTGAAAACAAAAAAAGGTGTTTACTTAGTCGTTTGTAACTTTCTATACCTTTCGAGCATGGTAAAGTTATAACTATCAGTTTGTAATGTTATTGTGCGGGTTTTGGTTACTAAAGCTCAGCCTTACCAAAACTGTACTACCCCTTTAATGTAATCATTCTGTCAAGCATTATATTATTCAGTGTGCTTTGATAGTCAGAACATACTAATAAAGTAAACACTATAAAACATATTAATATCTAATAGTGCTATATATAACAAGCGTTGTTATTCTTATTGTTTTTATCGTGTTGTTGGTGTTGCTGTTGTTATTTTTATAACTATAATGGTTATCATTATTGTTTAATTATTATTAGTAGTAGTACTAATACTAGTGTAAAGCGCTATGGTGTTCCGTTAATAGCGCTTTATCAAATAACCGTTATTATCATTATCATTACTGTTATTATTATTATTATTATTATTAGTAGTAGTAGTAGTAGTATTAGTAGTAGTACTAGAGATAATAATTATATTAAACGGTTGTGCATTTATTTGTACTACAAAGACGATAAAAAAAAGAAATAACTGCAGAAATCATTCTCATTTTACAGAGATTTATTGACGTATATAATAGTGTATGCCTGCGCGCGTGAATTGAATATATTCAGTACTACCACGTAAAGCTGCGTTTCCATTAGAACGAATTTCCGCGGCGAATTTCCGCCGTGAACATTTGCACGGATCAAATCAGTGTTATTCATATATTATTCATATATATTATTCATATTACATGGCGAATATTCGCAAGCGAATTTTTAAAATCGCTCCTCGGAGCGATTTTTTCAATAATTCGCTGCGAAAAAAAAAATTCGCCGCGGAAATTCGCTCTAATGGAAACGCAGCTTAAAGCTGCGTTCCCACAAGAGCGAATTTTCGCGCGAATTTCCGCGCGAATATTCGCACGAATATTCGCACGGATCAAATTAGTGTTATTTGTATTAGAGCGTTCCCACTATGTAGCGGTAATTCGCTTTGCATGGCGAATATTCGCTAGCGAATTTATAAAATCGCTCTGAGGAGCGATTTTTTCCAAAATTCGCTGCGAATTTTTTTGGTTGACCAATCAGGAACAAGGGTGTGTCCGTGTGGGCGTGGCTAAAACGCTGGAGGAGATATTTCAAGTGTGTGTCTTCCTCGCTTAAAAATGGCGTCGATGAATGTGGTGATAGAAACAAATCATCGGGAAAGACGTCTTTATTTACTGTTCCTCCAGAGATTACAATAACCATGTGAAACAGAACTTAACGTTGGATGATTTTGAGGAAACACATTGTCAAAACGGTAAGTGAGTTTTACTTTTTCAAGAGAAGAATCATGTTTTCGTCGTTCATGTCAAGCGTGCTAACTCGATCATAACAGTGTCTATTTTGTGTTGCACAGTTCATCAGGATAATCTAGCCCAGCGCTCCGGCGAGGCTTTGTGGAAGTGCCCGTAGCGCCCTAGTAAAGGCTTAAAGACCCATCAGAGCTGAGAGGGTTCACAACTTCACAATGCCAGACTGAACTAGGCCTAGGCCCTAGGGCCCTAGGCCTAGGCCTAGGGGAACAAATCCGTGTGAATGTGGTGTATAGGATTGTATGCGACAACAAGGTTATACTAGTCTATAGAATAGGCTATTTATAGCCTTTATTATTTTGTTCGAGTACGGCGTAGTGAATCTACACGCTACGGACTATGAATATGAATGATGCTAGGCTAGGGCTATGCTAGCCTAGCCCTAAGCCAAGGCCCTAACTAAGGTTAACGCTTAGGCAAAAACAGCGTAATGAACTTATGAACAGACTAGTTACTACTTTTTACTTTAATAGTCTAGACTTTTTAGTCACAAGTAAATTAAGCACTAGACCTAAGTAACAACTAGAAAAAGAATGTGTAGACTGCGTGGACTAGTAGTAGTACCACACGGTCAACTCTGTCTAGGGCTAGGCTTATTAGTGTGCTCGATCTTGAACTCATATAATTCATCTTGACTAAAACTACAAGTTCTAGATACTAATCTATTAGTATTAGTATTAGTTTACTTGACTAGGTTAAAAGTAAATCTAACTAAGTAAACGGTTAAACCAGGCTAAAAATTTAAGTAATTAACTAGTCTAGAGGCTAGAGCTAGAAAGTAGAAGTAAGTAATTGGTAAACATTAAAATAGTAGAACCAAATTATATTTTTGGATGGGATTTAGATTTGTTCTGACATTTTTAGTTTTAAAATTCAAGTTTTATGTAAATTAATATCGAATTATAATTATAAAACTAAAACTAAAGGCATGCAGCCAAGGGATCGTCAGGACTGGGCTGTGTCAAACAATGCGACAGTACACACTACTCACTAGAGACATGTCACATGATCATGGATAAAAATAGTCTATGAAATATTAAACTGTAAAGTGTAATCAGCGGTGTGCGCCTGGTTACGTTGTGAAATACCTAACTTAAGCCTAATTAGGCTAGCCTTAGCATAAGGGCTGAGGCTCGGGCTAAAAATAAAGCCATTATTATATAAATTATAACTTAGTCTTAGATCTGCATACCTACATTGATTATGATATTGCAATAGGCTACCGTTGACATTGGACTAGCCACGACAATAGTTACAGGAATAAAGGAATAAACTAGGACGGAGGTCTAACAAAAATTAGTTTGTAGTAAAAAAAACTAGTATACTGTGGGCCTAACCCCTAATTAGAATACTTATAGTAGTACAATCACTAGATACATTTAGGCCTATATCAAAATCGTATTCTTCTCGGTGTAGACTATGTCGAGTCTTAAGAGACAAAGCCTAGATAGGACGACCACATTTTACATTCTGCATCTTAAGCCTATTGTTTATCTAGCACTCGGTACCATATAATTATGCATAATTATGCAGCGCATGATTACTGTGCATGTTCTAAATATAGATTCAGATGTTACGTTTTATGTGTGATCAGCTGATTGATCAGCTGTTTCGGATGCAGTACGCGCACAATATATGCAGTCATTCACCAGTGGTTTCACCGATTGTATTATGCATGCCTAAGCCCTTACAATAATATGGCTAATTACAGTATGTTGCCTTTTATGCTGACACTGTCTCTACAAATATGTTTTGATATTTTGATGTATTGGTAGTCGTTTTTTTAAATAACATTATACTATAAATTACTAGGCCTATACAACAATTGTTGACATGATACTTAAAGTTACTAGTACTACTTTGAATTAATGTCAACCATGGCGGCACTTTGTGTTCAGTGCTTTCCTTTTCATTGAGGCTCTTTTCCATAGATCTACCACACCCGGCCATGCCATGTATTTTTTTATTTATTGAAACCCAAGGGCATTAAATATTCATACGTAGGTGGGAGCATTCCTTTATTTATGAGGGTTTGGGGAGGGGGTATGTATACCTTATTATAGTTGGTCAGCAAGCATATATCTGTAGAAAGTAAAGATGCAGATACATTTATAATCTGAAAAAGTGGCGTAGCGTGGTCTGACTTGGGGTGGGGCACACATTATTAACATTACATGATATTTGTGCTTTCTTCAAAGAATAACCCTTTTTTTCTTGCTTGTGTGTGTGTGTGTGTGTGTGTCGGGGGGGGGGGGGGGGGGTAGGGCCCGGGGCTCCCTGAATTACGACATTGATAGGAATTGGTGATTTGCTTGTGACCACCAATAACCATGAATATCCAATATATGATTTGGTTGCCTGATTGGAGCAAAATAAACATGAGATCAATTAAATGTTTATGCTACCTTAACTGCTACTTGTCAGTGTTGCAACACTAAATAATAAAAGTCTTACTTATCATACAGTCATGTTCCCATACATTACACACTATCTATTCTACAGATCAAATATTCTTTTAAATGGTTATTTGACTTGTGATGTCGTGATTATGAAAAGGGCATTATTTTATAAAGTTTGATATCTAGATTAATTTGTCAAACGAGTGCATGTAATACAACATGACAAATTAAACTTGCTATTTGTTTAATTAAATCTCATTTCAGGACGTCAGGATTGAAGCCAACCAAGCAGAAGTCTCATATACAGACAGGGTTCATCACAGTCCAGCGAAGCAGGGGTATTGTTATGTAAGTTTTTTTTCTATTTCATTAACCTTTTTACAGGCCAGGAACATAGAACAATAAATTGGCATATTTACAAAGCAAAAATATTTAAAACACAAAAGAGAGAAATATTCATCACATTGAAAAAGACTATTTCATACAAAATTTGTACCCAGCTCATATTTTCTCTCTTCTTTGTATATTTTAAAAATGTATATAAGATTATGAAAGAGTGAATATTGTTCTGTACATGATGTTGGTCTTGGATTGAGTTATGATAATCATAATAGGTTATAAAAGGGAAATGGGCAAGTGTTCCACATTTGAGATGAAATGTTCCAACTTTTACAATGTCAATCAGTCTTGATTCCAAAATAAAAAGGAATGCTTTCACTGTGTCCATGTATTTGTTGCAAACACGTAGAAAATTGTGTTTTTCTTTCATTTCCATTTTTAGTTTTGTATTTGTATTACAACTCATAACCTTTATGTGTTTGGCTTAAACAATCATATCATAGCATTTAAAAATGATTTTCTGTATCAATGATTAAGTGCGGTGTAATTAATTTAACATACCAGTCAAATTTAATTATTTATTAAATCATTTTAGTACTGTCCTCAGCCTGGAATGAAATAAAAAGTATATATAATGAAGCTTTTATGACCAAATTACTATCAAGCAATCCATCTTGAATATTAATTTTGTATAGATCTTTGAATTTATTCAATCTGAAAAACGTTTAAATGATTTGTATCTTGTATTATCATTTTACAGGTACAATAACAAGAACCATGCAGCCGAGCTGAATGACAACTTAAAGGAGAAGGTGATTCCGAAAAAGCCCAATTTGGCAATTTGGCCCAGAGCATATATATCTTCATCACAAATTATAAGAAGAATAGACATTAATAAGGGGGAGGGGGGAGGTGTAAGGTAATTTTGAGTATTGGAATCATGAAATACAAGGAATGAGATTTTCATTTGATATTCCAGAGCATGTCACATAAGTATTGGATATCCCTTTCAAAAGCATATAGCGGCCACCACCAATAAAATCATGCTTGATGAGAAAGCGGTGTATTTTCCAAGGTAAATATTAGTATAATCGGCTATTTTGTATTATATTTGTAC